>JAAMXP010001201.1:86666-107138 GCA_019693395.1 Ettlia oleoabundans | reverse complement strand
CCCCCATTCCCCGCGCAACCCCCGCCGATGGTACTCGTGTACAATCGACTGCTGTCTCTCCTGCCACGTCTGCCTCACCCGGTCAAGCTTGTTGATGAAGGCCACCCGAGGTACGTCGTACCGCCGCATCTGCCGGTCCACGGTGATGGACTGAGACTGAACGCCGCCAACGCTGCAATACACACAGCATGGCAAGGCACAGGAGAGCAAGGGCAGAGCTAGTCACGTGGTGGCAATACACGTGATTGCGGTAAAGGAGTAAGTTTAGCACAGCGTAATCGCATTTAAGGGCAGATGTTACTGTATTAGCACCTGAGACTACTGAGGCCCCACCTGCAGAGCACCAAGATGGCACCATCCAGCACCCGCAACGCACGCTCCACCTGCAGGCAGCCAGACCGAGCCACCAACTGGGTGACAGCCATAGAGCCACCACGCATGTACTACACTTTCTAATCCACCTCAAGGTGCCATGCAGAGACTATCGTGCGCCTGCAGGGATCTTCCGCCTGTTGCCCCCTACTAACCATCAACACCCCAAGCAAAATGTGCCTGGTTTTGCAAACCAGGTTCTCGCGATTCATCAATGACCCCTGCATCGTGTCTTTGCTTGCTGCTGCAGTACGAAGCCCCTCTCGCTGGCCCACCTCTATTGTGAAGTCCACGTGTCCTGGTGTGTCGATGATGTTGATGTGTGTGTCCTTCCAGCGGCAGAAGGTGGCTGCTGACTGGATGGTGATGCCTTTCTCACGCTCCAAGTCCATGCTGTCCATCTTGGCTCCCACGCCATCCTTGCCACGAACCTACGTGGTGACAGTGGCGGTTGAATGTGGGTGGGTTGCGGGCGGGGGCTTGGGGGTAACAAGAGGCACAAGAATGAGTTGGCTGCAAGGCGCGCCCCAGCCTACAAAGCTAGTCAACATGAGACGAGCTCTTGATACAAGCAAGGTGTATGATCAGGAATGGCAGCCGTTGAAAGCCACCTTGCAGAAGATGGGAACAACAGCCGGATGGTTGCAGCGACGGCAAAAGGCGGGACGGAGAATACGGCAGCGGCAGGGCATCGCAGCAAGAGGGGCACCCTCACAACACTGCCCATCCCACACCTCATGGATGGCATGGATACGTCCAGTGTAGAAGAGAATGCGTTCAGTGAGCGTGGTCTTGCCACTGTCAATGTGCGCAGAGATGCCAATGTTGCGGACGTCGGTCAAGGCTGCCCTGTCCTCCTCGGTCACACCCTCCGGCTGCGCCGCGTATAGCCGGCTCCAGCTATTTTGCGGATCCGTTCTACTCAGTAAAACAGCTGCTGCAGGCCGACTGCCGCTTGAACCGGCAAAGGGTAGCGCCGCCGCATCGCAGGACAAGGCACTGGCGATGAGGCCCAGGCCCTGCCTCAAGCCGTGCCTGGCCCTTATCATCGCCAAACACTGGCTCTACCGCCGCAGGGCTCTTGGGTTACACCAGCCTGCAATGCGCTGCGGCATGCGGTGCGGGGCCACCCTCGCTGCTCCGTTAAATAGAGCGTGCGTGGAGGTTTCCATCCAATTGTTGTGTTCGGAGCAAGATGAAAGAGAAGAAGAGAGCTGCAGGCATCCAACCTGGATATGCGTGGCAGTGCTGGGCTCCTTTGCAGAAGGGCGCTGGAACTACTTTCCATTGTACGAGTTGCACTTTCTCTGGCACTGCGTGATCCTGTGCTTGCATCACAACATACTGTCAACCTCAACCAACTGCTGCTAAACGTCGTGACCTCACTCACGCATCTTGATACCTTGGGAATATGTAACGTGGCATGAGCGAGCTGCGCGAGGTGGCGAAGCTCCTTGGGTGCTCACCCGACAACAGAGCTGGTGAACAGCATCTGTATCCGCGGACGGCGATCCCCATTGTAGTGGCTACTGGCTTCACTCTCCGACAACCTGTGCCCGCCCTGGCGCGCCTCTTTTGTCTGGTAGGTGTGGACGCACTTATCGCAGAGTTGAGCTGTAAAGCAAGAGCAGCTGTTGGTGGCTGCTCAAACTGTCCCGCCTTTCTGCTCCTTCGGCTGTGGAGCTGTATTTGGGCACGCCAGTCAACCTCTGGCCATTAGCCCCTCCTTCTTCACCTTGGGCATGAAAAATACCGCAGATGGTACTGAGGCGAACTCGCTGACAATAGCGGCGCCATCAACAGCTGCAAGGTCATCTGCAGCAGTTGGTTGCCTGCTGGCAGATTCCAGGGCACACGGCCACGACGCGATTAGAGTAATTGAAGCACACCAATCAGCGGCAAACTGCTTCGCTTTTTTTCCGATCTGCTGTCTGGCTGAGGGATACTGGCCTCTCCCAATTTGTACTGCAAGCAGCAAGGGCTGCAACCTGCTCGCGTTGCAAGTAAGCTGAAGTGCTGCAGGTAGGGCGAGTCATGCCGTGTCTGTATAAATTACTTCAGCCCAACTGCCTGCACTCGGGCGTTTTGTTGGCTTCTGCTCAACGAAACTTCTACTGAGGTGCTGCAATAGCCTCCTCATGGTTGCCCAAATGTGTGTACTGCACCGTGAGTGCCAGGTGGCGCACTGGAAGCAGCACAAGCGGGAGTGCAGCGTGCCCCTCGGGGGTCCCATGCTGGCGGCTGGCCAGCCGGAGCTGTGAGTGAGTCGTGAATGATACAGCTACCTTTGACTTGCGGGCAGGGAAAACACACTGTGCATGTTTTTCACAATAGCTGTCTTCGACTTGCAGGCAGAGAAGTGCATTGTGCATGCTGTGGCAGGAATGTTGTAGACATGCAAAGCACAACTCTAATTTAAGGGCTCATATGTTTGCCAACGTGCACCAACCACATGGCACCTTTTGCCTGCACGGACTGCTGAACGTTGACCACTTGACGTTGACATGGCCCTGCCCACCCCCGTTTCTGCAGTGGTCACGATTGTCGCCACTGCATGCGGCTTTAACCCAACCCAGTGCCAGTGAGCAGCATCTGACCGAGGCGTCAATCTCCCAACCAGGAAAAGCCTAGACGACTGAATTCCCCTGCCAGCACCACAAGACATGCAAATTTTCACCCAGCTTGGCAACGTTGAGTAGAACAACCCTTGGAATTTAAATTGCGGTCCCTTCCATCACCCATCACTTGTCTATTCCTCCCTTATCAACAAACAACTTCACACCCTCACAACGAAGAGCTGAGTGGCTCAAACACGACCTCTTGTCATGATGTAAACGTTGTAAATACGACTACTGAAACGGCGTACTGCAGCACTGGGCATTCATCGTCGGACGCTACTGACATTCCTGCCTGCCGAGAGCAACAGTCCGCTGATTGGGCAACAAGCAACCTATGATACAGACTCAAACAGCAACTGCTTTTGGAGATGAATCATATGCAACTACGGCGGGATGGCATGGCTATAAGCAGGCAAACTGCTGGCGTCGGCAGCAATGACAGCATCGGCGGTGGCGGCGCTCGGGGCGGCGTTCAAAGTGGCGGCGCCCACTATTGCGGCGGCATGCAAAGATACAGTGTAGCGGGCAGTAGTGTTCTAAGGGCCTGCTAGTAACTGCTAGATTGCTGAGAGGACGTCCATGTAGTTCGGGCGTGACATTTCCGAAAGCCCAGCCCCGTGTGAACCTAACAACAACATCATACGTTACATATGAGTGAAAGGTGGAACCCGTTGAGTCGTTCCCAGCCTTCCAATTGCTGCTCACAAGATTGTAATGTGCTCCGTGTTGCTACATGCTGTGCACTCCATTTATTCCTCTGGTAATATGTGCTAACCTGCGGAAGGAGGGCTTAGCTTGTGCTCGAGCCAAGTAAGTTTACTACAGGCGCAGTTGGAGTCACAGAGCCCGAAACGACGCTGTGTCTCTGCCGCGAGCAGCGCTCCGCATGTCGATGTAGCTTTAGAGCAGACACCCGTTTTTGCAGCGCTCGGTTGGAGCCAGCACTTGCGGAAGTCGGACAAAGCTCCGCCGCTGCTTGCTCCGAGACGGTGCATTGCGCCCAGCAAAGCCCGTGGGGGTCGCAACAGCTCAGTGCAGCTAAAGGTTTAAGGCTCCGACCCTTCAGCACTGTTGTCGTCGCCACGTGACCCGCACCGGCTGCGCTGCTGCCTCTCAAACCTAGCTAATGACGATTGGTTGCTGCCATGCGCATACTCCTGATTGCAGGCCTGGTTTTTTAAGTTGCGCTGCACATTCCCCAAGTTATTGTCCGTGGTCCCCGCCATTCACTTGACTCAGCCGGGCAGCGGCAGGCAAGCAGGAGACAGGGCGGCTGGCACCCCTCGCGCCAGCCATGTCACGCGCATCTAGCCCTTCAAATAGCGACCAAAATGTTAGGATTGTGACGGTGAGTTCCCCTGCAGACCTTGACCTAGCCTTTGCGGCTCGTCATGCCTGCCCAAAAGGAGTGGCTTTGAGTGGGTTTTAATGGGCCTCATTCTACCACAGGCCTGCGACTTGCACGACAGGCCTGCTCAACAGAATCAACAGACAAGGGTCCCTGGCCTGGGGCATGCTGCACTGTGCGTTGTGTGTATGGCGCATGCAATCAGGTGTTGATTTGCATGTTTAGTAGTAATGGTCCATATCTTGTCCCCTGACATGCAGGTGAGCCCCACCGTCAAGGCGGTGGCTGGCTCAATTGGCGGCGTGGTGGAGGCCTGCATGCTGCAGCCCATTGACGTGATGAAGACGAGGCTGCAGCTGGACCACTCGGGGCAGTACAAGGGTGCGCCATGCTGCTGTGCTTTCTCCCGCCACTGTTTGCTGCATCAACTTGCACTTGCTGTTTGGGGCGGAGCCTGTCTGGTCCTTTCATCAGCTCAACCCACAAGCCGCTGCGTACTCGCCTTCGCTTACAGGCATGCTGCACTGCGGTCGCACCATCGCGCAAGAGGAAGGCGTCCGGTCGCTGTGGAAGGGTCTGACCCCTTTTGTGGGGCAGCTCACTCTCAAGTACGCGCTGCGCATGGGATCCAACGCTTTCTTCCTGGAGCTCATGCGGGATCAGGTGTGGGGCTGGGGAAGGGGGCTGCAGAAAGCGGGGGTGCAGGGAGCCGGAGAGGGAACAGCAGATAGTGGGCCTGGCAGGAGCCCGGGGTTGCAGAAGGATGAAAAAGGGGGGAAAGGAGACACGTGTGCGCCCATTGTGGCAGCAGCACCAACAGGCTGCATGGTTGTGTCCAACAGGCTTTCATGTGGCCAGCTGTGTTGGATTGCTACAGTCGCTTGCTGGCGCAGACCACATTTGGTGCAATGTCTGTTGCCCCGGTCGCTCTTGCAGGAGGGCAAGCTATCTCAGGGTGCGCGGCTGACTGCCGGCCTGGGGGCTGGTGTGTCTGAAGCTCTGCTGATCGTGACACCATTTGAGGTGGTGAAGACACGGCTGCAGCAGCAGAAGGGCACAGACAAGGCACTGCTGAAGTATCGGGTGAGGCTTCTACTTGGCTTGGGTTGGGTCGCGAGTGCTGCGCTTGCTGTCATGTGCTCTGCTGCAGTGTTCCATCTGCTGAGCTGCTAACGCGGCTGCAATGGCACTGCTGCTGGAGGGCAGACACGGTCATGCCTGCTGTGCCTGCTGTACTGGCTGCCACTGCAGCGTTGTTTGATCTCACAATTGAGGACCAATGCATGCTTGCTCGACTATATTCCAGCTGTCAAGTTGCTATTAAGTCCTCCCCCTCTTGCCACCCGCAGGGCCCCGTCCACACCGCGCTGACTGTGGCACGGGAGGAGGGTGTGATGAAGCTTTGGAGCGGCGCCACTGCCACCACCATACGCCAAGGCAGCAACCAGATGAGCCTGTTCTGGGGCAAGGCGGTGTGCGACGGCATCTTCTTTGACAAACACGTGAGTGGGCCTGTTGTTGCAGGTGTCACCCACAACTCAGTGTTGTTGTGCTGGTGGGGATCAGCCTCAGATGTGGGCGGACCTGCGGCCGGGTGTTGTGCTTCTGGTACGGGTCTTCATTTAGCGTGACTGAAACCTGATAGTTGCCCTGCCCGATGAGCAGCAGCAGGCACAGGCACCTGTCACCTGGCGAGAATGTTACTCCACCACATGTGTGCTCACTCCTGCCTCTGCCTATTTGCCACCTGCTGCCTGTTGTATGTGCAGGAGGGTGATGGCAAGCTGCTATCCCCCGCACAGTCTGCGCTGTCAGGCTTTGTGGCGGCATGCATTGGGCCAATACTAAACAACCCCTTTGATGTCGTCAAAACGCGCATGTGAGCTGGGACGTTTTCGATGTGTGGGAAACAAGTTTGGGGTGTATGTTTGTGCGGTTGAGCATGGGTGGGTTGGTGGGTGGAGTAGGGCTGGGGGGTGTGCTGTGATCCGTTGCATTTGCACTTGTAACGTGGGTGAGAAGTGGCTGGTCCCTCTTTTCTGCTATCCTGCTGCTGGGGTGGCCTGCGTTGACTCCGGTTGCCCTCTTTTGTGTGGCTGCAGGCAAGCTTCCAGCAAGGGCGGCCCGCAGTACAACGGGTTCTTCCACTGCCTCACCTCTATTGGTAGGACAGAGGGCTTGGCCGCGCTTTGGAAGGGCCTTGTGCCGCGCTTGGCGCGCACGCCTCCTGGGCAGGCCATCGTGTGGTCTGTCAGCGATCAGATAACAGGATATTTTGAGCGGCAGCGACGCGAGCAGGTGGCGGCCGCGTGAGGCTGGCATGCGGGCCTGCCCAGCTGAGCCGCTTTGCTGCCCATACCCTCCATGCTAGACCTGCATTTACCTGCTTGCTCCCTCTACCAGCATTGCCAGCCAGGCACGGATCAGATTTGAGCAAGCCCGCTCCGCCTGCCTGCCCGGTACCCTCATGTCGTACGCTTGTTCGTGTTACGCTCGTTACATAGATACATAGTGTACATGCCTGGCACCCTTTTCGACTTGCACCATGCTTCCCTGCCCAGGACCTCCCTGTTGTCTGGATTGAATCCCTGCACAATTTTCCTCTGTTATTCTTTTCATTTTTGTCTGCGCGTCCCCCTTTGATGAATGAATGCTGCCCTTCCGGCTCATTTACCCCTTTTTGCGGCTCCAATTTTGATAGATTTAGTGACTTAGCGGTGACCCTGCTATCGGCAGAGGCTTCCTATGTTCTGCCATTATCGTTGTGTAACAGTAGCGTTGTAGCGTTAAAATGTGGGACGTTGAGAGCGAGGGCGGTGACGTGCTATTCGTGTTGTGCAGCTGGTGGCGGGCAGTGTTGCAGTCAAGGCAAAAGATGCGAGGGCGGAACCCCAGGATGGCCCGACAAGCGTAACTTCTTGATTGAGACGTTGATTATACATGTAAGGGACTGCCAGGGCCTCAAGGGCCTCCAATACCTCGCCCAAACAGGTTACTAAAATTCAACCCGTTCAAGGAAAGGTGCTCGGCCGCTCTCAATTCGTTCATTCGTACTGTGCCCGGGAGTGCACTTGACAAGCTGTTTCCTGCATTTTGCTCCTTTCGGTGCCGCTAGCTCTCCCGCCGCCGCTGGACGCTGCAACGCTCATCACACCCCCAGTGAGTGAACCCAAAGACGGCGTATGTCCGAAAGCCTGCCCCATGCTGTGCATCGGCCCTCAAGCAGCTTCTCGACACCGAATCACGCCTATTGCGGTTGCCGCCGGCGTGTTAGATGCGACCCAACTCGCCACCCAGCCACGTAATGTGCAGTGCAGCCGCCCCAAATGTGTGGCGGAAATGTGCCGAGCCGGGCGCTACCGCTGCCGACACGGTCGCTGGGCTGCAGTTGCATGCTGCCGCCGCCCATGCCCTGTTTGCCCCGCAACCTCTTCCTAACATCAGCTTTTGCCCTGCCCATTCTTTTGCGCATAGAGCATGACCTTTTCTGACGTCAAAGCCCCTGCGGGCCGGTTTGAGGGCCTCACGCGCCCTTACACCGAGCAGGATGTGCAGCGGCTTCGCGGCAGCCTCAAGATTGAAAATACGCTGGCGCAGCGCGGCGCGGAAAAGCTTTGGGAGCTTCTAAACAACGAGCCCTACGTGCACGCTCTGGGAGCGCTGTCGGGCAACCAGGTGCGCCGGCACTGGGGCTGCATCCGAGACCAAGGGTGGGTGCTTCTGGCATGAAGTGCGGGTGGTACCATTTGCGTTGCGGTTCCTGTTCACTGCACGTGCTGTGCACCGTACAAAACCTCACATCCTATGTTGCTTCTGCCGTGATGCCCTCAAGCCGACATTGCTTTCCTCCTGCTGACCAGTGCGCTACGTATGTTTTATAGTTTCAAGCACTTGTCTACTGCCCGGTTTTCGGCCATTTTCCTGCCTCTCTGCTTTTATCAGTGGTTCTTGAATTTTTGGTGTGCCTTTTCTTAACTCTCCCCTTTGCACCACCCCAACACCCTCACTGCAGGCCGTCCAGATGGCCAAGGCAGGCCTCAAGGCCATCTACCTGTCGGGGTGGCAGGTAGCCGCGGAGAGCAACACTGCCTACGCTACCTACCCCGACCAGTCGCTCTACCCCGTCAACTCTGTGCCAGTCTTGGTGAAGCGCATCAACAACGTGAGGGGGGGGTTTGCAGGGTCCCACACCTTATATCAGTCAATAATAGTTGTTGTGTGTGCTAGTTGGGTTGGTTTGTGATGTGGGCGTGTTTCCTGATGAACGAGGGCACTAGCTGCGGCTTGCGTCATTACTCTTCTTTCAGCCCTGCCGTCATTGGCCACTGGTGCCCGTGCTTATCGCATCGCCCGCTTTCGGGCGCACAATGTGCTCACTGCGCTTTGCTGCTGATATGCAAGCCGTACAAGTCCTAACTGACGGTTCTCTGTTATCTGCCCATTTCCCTTTTGCTTTGTGGTGCAGGCCCTTCAGCGTGCCGACCAGATTGAGTATGCTGAGGGCAAGGTGACGCGCGACTACTTCCTGCCCATTGTGGCGGATGCAGGTGAGGAAGCTCACAGGTGCCATCAACTTGTGTGGCGAATGGGTACTCCACAGCAAGCAAGGACGAGGGAGATCTGTTGGGGGTCATTAGCTTGTGCAATGTGAATGGGAAGAACACAGCCAGCAACAGGGCGTGATGGTCGAGCCACACAAAGCCCGCTGGGGTAATATAAACCTGCCAACCCATTGACTCGCGGTGCAGCAATTAGCGTTCTTCCTTGCGAAGCTATTGAACCGCCACTTTTCTTTTTTGTCTACGTGTGCCTCCACGCAGAGGCTGGCTTTGGTGGGCCCCTCAATGCCTATGAGCTCACCAAGCACCTGATTGAGGCAGGCGCCGCCGGCGGTGAGTAGATGAGTTTAGGGTGCACACCAGAAGCTGCCTACTGCGTGCTTGTGCTGCAGTGCTTTGCGCGTCTATATGTATGTTGCTTTGCCCGCCTGCTGCTGCCAGCCTGCTTTGAGCAGTCCTCTGCAACTTTCTTCCCCCGTATGCAGCAGCCCCTGCCGCCTGCCTGCTCAGCACAAGCAACACGTGCCTGTCTATCCCTCATTTATGCAGCGTGTTGCGTTGCTAGTGCTTACCACCAGTCATATGTACCGCTTTGTACCGCAGTTCACTTTGAGGACCAGCTGTCTTCTGAGAAGAAGTGCGGCCACCTGGGAGGAAAGGTGCTGGTGCCCACGCAGCAGGCAGTGCGCAACCTGATTGCCGGTGAGCTTGTACGCTTGCGCGCTGCACACTTTGGTTTGGGTGTTGGTGTTCACATTATTATGTCCTATGCCCCAGCCCAGGACCTATAGTGAGTAGTGAGTTAGGGTTGATAACCTACAGCCCAAGTGCGGGCAAAGAGGAGCGGGGGCTGAGTGGCGTGCTAGTGTGCTGCTCAACCGCTGCCCCGGAATGATACCTGTAACAAGCACAGCTGCCGGATGTATTGCGCTAGCAAGAGCGCCAATGGCCTCGGGCCATTGCACAGTCCTGTCCCCTGGCTGGCAGCCCGGCCTGCCGGCACCTTTCCCCTTATCCTGACTGCCTCATCGCCGCGGTGTGCTGCAGCCCGGCTGGCTGCCGACGTGGCGGGCGTTCCCACCGTGCTCATCGCCCGCACCGACGCCCACTCTGCCAACCTGCTCACCAGCGACGTGGACGAGGCAGACAAGCCCTTCACCACAGGCAAACGCACCCCAGAGGGCTTCTTCTACGTCAACTGCGGCGTAAAGGTGCGGCGGCTCGCCAGGTTTTTTTTGTTTGGCCTTTCTGACAGTGTTGCAGGGGGGTGCGTGCGTCTCTGCGGGGTGAAGGTGCCTGGTGCAGCGGCTGCTGCTTGGCTGCCACGCGGCTGATGCACTGCACTGCCTGCTTGCGGTGGCATGGCTGCCTCAATTGTTCTACCATCCTCCCTTCCCTTCCTTGCCAGCAACTAAGCAAAGAGCGTCTTGCTTAAGCGATTTGGTTATTGCCCATCACCCCACCTCCATGCTCCGCCTGCCTGTGTGCCTGCCCGCTAGTCCCTGCATTCCTACCCGCCTTGCGCCGGCACGCCCCGCCGTCCCACACACCTGCTGCCCGGCTGCCCTCCATTGTTCCCTTCTGCATTCTGCTGGGTGGCACCGGCCTGGCCTGGCCTATGCCCACCCCTGCCAACACACCAACTGCCCACCCTCCTCCCTACCCATCCCTCCTGCAAGCCTGCCTCCCCACCCATTCGTCCTGCTGCAGCTGGCCATCGCACGCGGCCTGGCCTACGCCCCTTATGCCGACCTGATCTGGTGTGAGACCTCCACGCCAGATATGGAGGAGGCCCGCGAGTTTGCTGGTAAGTTCAGTGGATCAGATTGTGGTGGGGAGACAGCCATAGGCAGCACACAATTCATTTGCTGTGTGCTGCGGTTTTCCAGTATGCATGCCAGCATTCAAGCCCAAAGCCCTGCTGTAGAAACCTGCGTCCTCACCACGACCTTCAATCACTGGGCAGCAAGCAGTAACTGCCTTGAGGTCAAACTGACAGCCAGGCAGAAGGCGTTCTAGCCAACGTTCGATCCGCTACATGCCGCTATCCTGCTATCAAGCATCGCATTATACACCCAATCCAGCCCAACCCACCCCACACACAGCCGCATGCATGCATGCCGCACAAGGAAATCTCCCCTATCATCTACCCCGCCGCCTGCCGCAGAGGGCATCCACGCCAAGTTCCCGGGCAAGATGCTGGCCTACAACTGCTCCCCCTCCTTCAACTGGGAGAAGAACTTGAGCAAGGAGCAGATTGCAACCTTCCAGCAGGAGCTGGGCAAAATGGGGTACAAGTTCCAGTTCGTCACACTGGCAGGTAAGCTGTGGCGGGTGTGGTGAGGGAGTTGGGGCGGTGCCTGCCCTTTGGTCAGGCGGGTATGCTTTAGTGGTCGGGGCATTGGTGTGTTGAGCGTTGGTAAGCGCCGTCTGCGCTGGGCGGATGGCTGGATAGGTGGGCCGGGTGCAAGTTCCAGTACGTCACACTTGCAGGTGGGCTTCGCTCTGGATCTCTAAGGATCGTTCAAGTGGTAGAGTTGGTTTGTGCTGGGCGGCTCTGCAAAGATTAATGCTCCCTTTCCTATTTCACACCTAAAAGCTTTGCCACCCTTTCCATTCCTCCCATCATTCGCGTCATCACACACGTCTTGCAATCAATGTGCACACGTACAGGTTACCACGCCCTCAACTACTCCATGTTTGACCTAGCCAGCGGTTACCGCGAGCGAGGCATGGCCGCATACAGCGAGCTGCAGCAGAAGGAGTTTGCACGGGAGAAGGACGGATACACATGTGGGTGTCGCTGCTGCTGCCGGCCCCAAGGCTGCAGTCTGCCGGCTTGCTTGTGTTTCTGGTATCACAAGGCGCTGCTGTGCATTCTGAACGGGCTGCACTGTGTTGTGCTTTGCTGTGCTGTGCCGGTTGCTGGCTTCTGCCTGCAACTGCCTGTTGGCCCACCTTCATCCCATTCTGCGCCGCCCACTTCCGCCCACCTAAGCGCCCACTTTTACTCGCCTTGTACCCCGTCGTGTGTGGCCCGCTGCCCACCTGACCCAACAGGCGTGCGCCATCAACGCGAGGCAGCCACAGGGTACTTTGATGCCGTCAGCGAGGTTGTGAGCGGCGGCCAGAGCTCCACCACCGCCCTCAAGGGGTCCACTGAGACTGCGCAGTTCTAGATGGGGTGCCTCATCAGTGGCCCAGTGAGGCAGCCCAGCTGTAGACGCATTCCTACTCAGCGGCGACGCAGGCCCACTCCCACTGTGGCAGCAGCAAGCGCAGTGAGAGGCCCCACTGCTGTCCTGCCCACAAGAAGCAGCAACCTTGTGCAACGCAGCACACCGCAGCAAGCTGAGATGGTCTGGTCTAGGCTGGACAGTTCGGCGCGCGCCCGACTCTGCTGCCCGCCCGCCACAGCCCTTGGCCTGTCCTCTTCATTATTTCTTTGCAGGCATACGCCATCAGCGCGAGGCGGGCACCGGCTATTACGATGCGATTAGCGAAGTGGTGTCTGGGGGCCTGACCTCCACCACCGCACTCAAGGGCTCAACTGAGACCGCCCAGTTTTGAGCCGCCGGGTGTGCCGCCGGCGTGGCCAGCAGCAACACTAGCGAACCAGTTTTAGGTGGCTGCCGCCCTCCGGTTTTTGAGCATTTCAAGCAAAGTGGGCCAGTGCGGCACTGGCTGCATGTAGCTGGCGGTACCATCAGGGCGACCTGCCATGTAGCGGCTGCAGGCACCCTGCCGCGACCAGTCGCCATCACGCCACTGTGCCAATGAACGAAACCTGCCCCATTCCTTTAGCCCCATTTCTTTAGCGATTGAACCCAGTCCGCAGCAGTCGGTGTGCGGAAGGCCTGCTGCAGTCCCCCCCGGATTTTCCTTTCAAGGACATCATACGTGTGCCCCTGAGTTTTGCCACTTCTGGCTGCAGCGCAACCCCCTTTGATTCCTTTCGCTTGTCCAGGCATGTCCCCATGTTGCTTGCTAGCTGTTGATATATAGATAGAATTTGGTGCACATTAGCGCATGTAACTTGCTACGTTGTGAGCAACAAGGGGATATCTACAGAATTCGTTACAAACAAGGAGCAACATCGTCAATTTGCTGGTGGAGACAGGAACAATGGCTTTATAGAAATGAGAAAGGGTGTCTGAGTGGTGTGGAACGTGATTAAACGTATCCGGTCAGGGTCAGGCTTGCGTCTGGACTACCGGGCTTGCAGCATGGGCGGCACCAACCAGTCCATGGCTCCCATCTTCCGAACCGCCGCCGTCAAGCTGTCTCCCAGCCTGGCAGGCGCTGCGTCTGAGCTGCCCACGCCGCCATGGGGCGGCTCAACTGGCGCTGTTTGCATGCTTGCCCGATTGGACGATTCATGCTGCTGCTGCTGCGCCTGCTGTGCATGCTTTGACTGCTGTTGTGCCTGCTCCTGCTGGTGTCTTGCTTCGACTGCCACCAGAAACTCCACAAGGCCCTCGCAGCTCTGCTGGATAACTGCAGCTGCCTGCCGCACCGCCTGCAGCTCTTCATTCCCTCCCACGTTGCCTGCACCAGATAGCATCATTGCCAAACAGGTTAACGTTGTTTGCAGCAATGCCATTGCCACACAGGTATGAGTCTCAATGGCCCATCTGCATGTCAAACAAAGACACTGGAAGGAGCAACTTTGCTTGTGTTTGCTGTGTACTCCGCTGAAGCGGTGCATCTCATGTTACGGCAGCATTACTCGCACACGCCATGTTATGCAAAACTGCAACCATCCATGACAACAGAGCCACACAGTGTACCATCAAGACACCTTCTATCCTTTATTCTCCTCAAGTTGAAGTTTTTCCAAGATAACCCACAGTTTCTACGCCCTGCTAGCCTCACCATACAGCGCATCCTGAATGTCGGCGGCTTCCTGATCTTTGGCCGCTGCCGCCGCCACCGCGGGGTTGAACTCCCCTAGCCGCCGTACCTTGCTGCTGTAGTTGGCCTTGCCCCAGGTCTTGATGGTGTCAAACACAGAGACCTGCATGGCGCGATGTGAGTGGTGGGAAGTGATCGACAGTTGCAAACACAGAGACCTGCATAGCAGGTGGTGTTGGGCGCACAACATCAGTGGTGCAGGGCAGGGAAATGTGAGACATGTGTGAGTGGTGCCAAGTGATTGATGTGTGGACTAGCAGAGGGGAAGATTGTGCATACAAGTGGCAGCTGGACCACAGGGCCCAACAAAATCGGCCCGCTGGGCTTCTGCTCATCTGCTGCTATGCGCATCAGCATGCACCACATGCTGAGCTGCCCTTGCAGCAAGGCGGGATGGCGACGACCGCACAACAACCAGCAGCAGCGTCCCAGCACCGCTGTGGCAGCAGGCTGCAACCTTGGCACACCCACCCCGCAGGATCTCTCTTTGAGTGCTCATGCGCCCACCCACCTCACGGAGCACGTCTGCAGCTGTGAACTTGTCCATCACAAGCACCACATCAAAGTCCACGATGTCTATGCTTTCCTTGAACTGCTGCACTGCATAGCCCTGTGGCACAGCCAAGCCAAGCTCGGATGCCACTGCCGTGACTAGAGGGTCTGGCCCCTCCCCCACGCAGTAATCCTTGGTTGAGCGGCATTCCACCTCCACCATCGCAGCCAGGCTCGGCGCCCGCGACTGCAGGGCAGCCTGAAAGGCCGCTGCCGCCAGCACGCAGCGGCAGATGCCCGACTCGGAGACAAAGGCGATGCGGACGGCAGAGCGGCTGCTGCCGGCGGCAGCTGCTGCAGCCTCGGCCGCCCAAGGCGTCTGGCGGAAAGCAGGCTGTACCACTGCACCAGACACGTCCAGCGAGGCCGCATTCTGTGACAGTAAAGGGGGAGAGAGGCAAGGCGTGCTAGGGGGCCCTGGTCATGAAGAGCACAGTGCTTGCGGCAGCCTGGTATGGAAGGTTTCAGAGCGTCAACTACAATCGAGTCCACATGCCACATGGCGTGCACACCTGCCCACCTGTTGCTGCGGAGTGGAGGACCCAGTGACAGCTGACGCCTGCGCTACAGCTCTACGAGGGTGCCTGCTGGTGCCAGCACCAATTGGGCGGTGGCGGCGGGGCCGGGTGGCGGCTGCACTTATCGCGCTGTGATGTCTGCATTCAAGTTGCTGTACGGTGGCCGGTGGTTTCGTGGATATCATGCTCACTGCTCTCAGGCTAGAGCGCCGTAGGGTGGAGGGCGGTAGCAACGCAAAAGCAGCAGCAC
Organism: Ettlia oleoabundans; assembly: GCA_019693395.1. Taxonomy (NCBI): domain Eukaryota; kingdom Viridiplantae; phylum Chlorophyta; class Chlorophyceae; order Chlamydomonadales; genus Ettlia; species Ettlia oleoabundans. The sequence continues at coordinate 92,007 of JAAMXP010001201.1, read as the reverse complement.
GTGTCGATAGGCGCTCGCTTGCGGCCAATCAATCCTTTGGTCAGGATGGACGTTTATTCTGTAGCCAAAATACTAAACGGAGTTCAATAAAAGCGAGCGTCAGGCCGCTTTCCAATCGATAAGGTGCGTTTTCTGGTGGCGCCCATTTGTTGTTTGGTAATCAAAATCGCTCGGCGTATGGTATCTAGTTTGCGGTAAAACCGACATATCTAGCGTGCAGCCCGTCCCTGCAAGCCCGGTCCAACTTTACTGCTCAGCGCGGGCACATTAAAACTGCTATAGGCAACATCATGCAACAAAGAGCTATTCCAGCACAGCGGGCTAGCTTGCCGCCCCGCCTACCCAGCAGAGCTGTGCGCCGCCCCGCGTTGTGCTCAGCCGCAGCCGGCCCCAGCAGCTCGCTCAAGCTCTTCTCACCCTCCAAGGTGGGCATCGATGTGCCTGATGCTAGGTTTCACGTCGAAATACCAGTTGCGGCAAGGCCAGCGATGAATTGCTAATCGCTCAAGTTGTCTCAACCGCCGTTGTGTGTGAAACCGATGAACGAGTGCAATTTCATCCGCCATTGTCCATGGCTCACGTGTTGCCACGTGCTCTGACCTTCTCGGCCGGCAGATCAACGTGTTCCTGCGTGTAATGCGGCGGCGGGAGGATGGCTTCCACGATCTGGCCAGGTAAGGCCAGCAAGCCTGCCAGTCAGGCCGCTGTCGGTCTGCCTGCCCACCATACTCATTCTTGGGAAGCAAATGCCCTTCGCTCATGTGCTGTTGCAAGCAGCCGCCTGCCAAGCGATGCATACACCCCATGACATATTCACGAAGCCTGTAACAATTTCATCAAGCAGAAATGGCCTGCCCCTCTCCAGAGCTTCATTGTTTACGTGTTGCACTACACCTGCTTTGCCTGGGCGAGCCACAGATGTGCCTCTTTCCTCGTCACCTCGTCTCTGCATCGCCCCGTCGCATCCTGGGTTGGTGCTGTCGTAATATGTACTAGGTTCTTCTTGTCTCAATGCAGCTTAACTCAATTGAACAACTTCATCTCGCACGCCTCCCTGCCTCTCATCTCGTCTTCCTTCCCTCACCCGGCCTGTTGCCAGCCTGTTCCACGTCATCGACCTGGGTGACGAAATGGCGTTTGATGAGCTGGCGAGCACAGCAGCTGCTGACCAGCTTTCTTGCAACATGGACGGCGTGCCGACTGATGAAAGCAACCTTGTCATTAAGGTGCAGTGGGATGGGCCGGTCAAGGAGGGGCAGCACATGTCTGCTGACTTGTGCAGCAACCGTGCCCCCAAACCATTCCGTTCGCGATATCCTTCTGCTGCTATGGTCTTGCACCTCCCTGCGGCTGGCGTGGTTTCTCTCTACTTGTGTGCCCTCCAACTGCTTTCTCCCCCTCGCTGTGAGTTATGGTAAATTATGGTACTGAACCATGAGATGGCCTTGAAGCTGCTTGAGCCGCTCATCTCACTCCCCCTCTCGCAACGGACATCAGGCCCTGAACTTGTTCCGGTCCAAGACGGGCCGCAAGCAGCGATTCAAAATTGACCTGCACAAGCGAGTGCCGCACGGCGCGGGGCTGGGGGGCGGCTCCGGGAATGCTGCTACCACGCTGTGGGCTGCCAACGAGCTGTGCGGGCGGCCGGCCAGCAATGATGAGCTGCTGGAGTGGTGAGCGCAAGGAGTTGGGGGGCTGGGTGGGTGGGGTGGGGCGGTGGGGCTATTTTAGAGGCAGCAAAATATGCACTCTAATGCAGACCAGCCATGCCGGCCCTCAGCCACTTAAATATTAATTGCAGCACTGTCGGACTTGGTCTGGGAACTTGAGCAAGATAGAGCGCTCAAATGCCGTACTACACTTGCTGTGCCCATTTGAGCTTTGCCTCGACTCTATGACTTTGAAATGAAGGTCCGGAGAGATTGGCAGCGACATCTCGGTGTTCTTCTCAGGTGGTGCAGCTTACTGCACTGGCAGGTGGGTGGGTTGTGGAGGTGGCTGTGTGACTGGGCGGGATGGGTGGGCAAGCGGGTGCAGTGGGTCGCCCCCATGGTCGAAGGTCGACGATGTGCTTTGTTCTCAGAGAGCATGGGGAGATTGCTGTTCAACGTCTGCAAAGATCTGGTCCATTTGCATGCTCCTTCCTGGTCTGGTTTGCTGGTATGTGTGGTGGTGTGAGCTGTTGTCGTTCGTGCCCCGTGGCACTTCCTTGTGTTGCCAGTTAGTAACAACACTGTTTGAGGCGCATACGACCATTCCAACCAGCCAGCACAAACTAGAGTCGTGTGCTGCCTTGATCACTTCGTTTGTTGATGTTGCTGCATTGCAGGGGAGAGATTGTTGAGAACGTGGCCCCGCCGCTGCCGCTTGACACGCCGCTGCTGCTGGTGAAGCCGCCGGTGGGACTTTCCACCCCCGAGATATTCCAGGCCCTAGACCTCAGCAGGCGCAGCACGGCAGACCCGCTTGACCTGCTGGCAAGGCTGGGAAAGGAAGGAGCCACGCAGGAGCTGACGGTCAATGACTTGGAGCAGCCTGCCTTTGACCGGTGAGTGGTTGAGCGTATGGTGGCTGCTATGGTGAGCATAAGGCGGGTGTATGGTGCATACAGGATGGGCGAGTGAGTGTGTGGGTGAATGAGTGGGTGCGTACCTGGGATGGCCTGCATGGGACTGCCAGCCAGGATGATGAGGGGGTGTGGGGCGGAGATGCCGGTGATCGGACTAAGTGGGCCACAGCATTGCAAGCTCTGGCAGGCAGGCTGGGAGGCCTCCTCCCCTAGGGGCCCAGCTATCAGGAGCACAGGAGACGATGTCATCCCCGCAGCAAGCGAGCTGCCTTCCTGGTGCAATATTCCTACTATCGTACTGCCCAATCGTATTGCCTGCTGTACTGCCTCTTCAATGCACAGCTTTCTTTAAAAAGCCTGTGTTGCCGTATTGCCAACCTCCCGCAGGCTGCCGGCGCTGCTGGAGCTGAAGCAACGTCTGCAGGCGGAGGGCAGCGGCTTCAGCAGCGTCTTCATGACTGGCAGCGGCAGCACTATCGTCTGTGTGGGCTCAGGTGAGCTTAGGCAGCAGTTTGGGAACCACTATGCATTGCATTCAGGAGTACACCTGTAAAGATTGCTGTCATTTCGATGTTTGATTGGCTTGCTGGATGGAACACAGGCGCCCTTCCCGTAGGTGTGTTCAGCGCGATAACACCAACGCCTGGTGCCTGCCTGTGTTGACGTGCAGATGAGGTTCCTGCCTTCCTTTTTGAAGGCCAGTATACGGAAATGTTTGTTAGCCCAGCGCGGCTGATCACACGGCAGCCTGGGCAGTGGTATGCTGCCCCAGCTGCAGCAGCAGCGACAAGTTCCACACCGCGGAGGTCGCAGAACATCCACCATGTGTGACTCCCTTCTTCAGATAACTGCTATTTTGTCATGGTCAATTTTACTTCATTTGTAAGATGTATTGAATCATTTGAGTCACGATGGCAGATGCGGGATTGGTAACGAAACACCATACAATAATCAGGCAACAATAAATATATAGAGCATGTACTGAGCATTTACGTCAATACACAAGGTGAATGGAAAAGTGCTAGCAAGAAAAACAGGTAGAGGAAGGTAGGTAAATGGATTGCAGTGAAAACAGAATCTTCGGCACAGCCTCCGCCAGCCAGGCAACCAACCACCAGAGGCTGGCTGCAAACACTGCCAAGCGCTCGGGCAGCATGCGTGGCACCAAGGGAGCTTCTTCCAACGTAGCGCTTCTGCTGGTGCTGAAGTGCTGCTTGCTCAAACCGGGTGCACCACACCTTCCTCCCCCTGCTCGTCCTGTGCGGCAGACTCACTGACCACTTGCCCAGCAAAGATGGACTGCAGGCAGGCAAAGGTCGCGGGTTGGCTTGGCATCAGCCAATTGAAAGCTGAAACAGTTTTCCATATTAGAAAGCGTGCATGAGTGCCAGGACGCAACCTTACAGCACGTTGTGTGATACAGTCATGAGACTTTCGGTGCAACACATCAGGCCATGCCGGCAACAGCAGGCACAGCAAAGCACAGCACACCTCGAAAGCCTCCGCCAGCATGAACAGGCGGTGGTGAGCCATCATGGATGGTGTGACTAGCACCCCCTCAGAAATCAGCGCTGCAGGAGCGCGGGCAATAGTCACGCGGATGGAGATCAAACCCATCTGGGCAGAGTGAAGGAGGCCACTGGCTGCAGATCAGAATTAACAATCGGTCTGCAACAGGTGCTCTGCCAGCCACTCACTTGCTGCGTCAATCCACACCGCGTCCCACACCGTTTGCTGCCTCCTCCTGCCCTTGAACGACCGCAAGAAAATCATCTTCCCTGTGTTCGGCAGAAGGTCAACAGTCAGCAGTTTGGCCCGATATACGCCAGCACCGCAACATTCCAGCGCAGCAGCACAAAAGATTTGGGGTGCCGTGCAGTACGCACCTGGTGGATACATTTCTGTTGTGTCTGCGCTCTTCATGTGAAGGCGGCTGGCACGGTAGTACCTGAAGCAGGGAATGCAACACAACAGAACCCAGCCCCATTTGAATCTCAAACTTCGGACAGCTAGTCCCACTATATGCACTATATATAAGGCCAGCCCGTCTGGACTTGTTGTTTTGGCGGCCCCCCTCTCTTTTCTGGTCAAAAGAGGAGGGGATATACAAAACACAAAAAGCTTGGGAAACAGCGTTTTCAGCCTGGTTATCATCTTTGGGTTGCCCCAGATGATCACACCACATGTCAGGGAGTACAAAGGAAGTGTCAGAGTGAATAGTAAAGGCCCTTTTGAGAGGGTGGTAGATGTGGTCATGGGCTGAGCCGCAGCCGGCCAGCAAGAAAGAGCATGAATCAACCAGCCATGCTGATCAACAGCCCCCAAGCTGTCGACATTGTCGTGAAACATAAGCCTGTTGTGTGTGGGTGTGGGGGGACGGTAGAGAGGGACGACAGGTGGCAGAAGAAGAGCGGTGCTACTGTCACCAGGCCCACGTCGGCAGCGAGGTGGAAAGTGGTGGCCAGGCTGCCGCCATTCCTCCAGTTCTTGCTGCTTGCTGCAGCCTCCAAATGCAGGTTGCAGTGGAGGGACGCAGCTCATATCTGCCTCCATGTCACGGCATGCTCTCGCATCTGGGCAGAGGCAGGGGTACGGGTAGGAGCAGGAGCAGGGGCAGCGGCGGCCAGGGCGGTGGCCTCCACAAAGCCTAATGTGGCTGAAAGTCTATTTTTATCGGCTCTGGGGGGGTAGCATTGAATGTAAGCAAGTCTTTAGGGATAAGTGTAAGCAAGGGGAGGGCAGGAGAGCAGCAACAGCCCCTACAAAAATTTT
>JAAMXP010001201.1:0-78712 GCA_019693395.1 Ettlia oleoabundans | reverse complement strand
GGGGCGGTGGCGGGACGGTGACTGAAGGAGTACAAAGCCTCGACTGCACAGCGTTGCCACTATGTTCATCAGACCTGGTACAGGTGTGCCATAAGCCTTGCAGATGCAAGAGCGAACGCAAATCGCAGGCTGTCTGCAAGGCAGCATTAGGCTGTCGTCATTTTGTTTCACACACACCACAGGATGCAAACTCGCTCTTACTTGTGAAGGCCAGCAGCAGCACCCAGAGAACTACTTCCAGATAGAGCAGCGGGATCATGGACTTTCGCTTCTTGGTCTCAAAAGGGCCGCCTACATGGGCAGCATAAGGAGGGTACCTGTGATGAGTTGCACGTCAGCACACGAAATCACTTGATGCTTGTGGTAGCATCTTCTTATGGAGTGGCAGTATTACATGCATGCATGTGCGTGTTTTACATCTGCCTAACCGCAACGGAACTTGCGACACAGATGGCTTGCGTGAGGGAAAGTTTAATTGCCCCCACCAGGATTATTACAAACACAGCAGCAGACTCCAGGCCTGCGAACCGCAGCACCCACCTCTGAGTCCCACCACCGTAAGAACAGATTCGTTGATGGCGGCAAGACCGAATAGTGCAAACAAGCTGTAGTTGGCGGCTCGAAGTTCAGGGGCATGGGTGCATTCATGCCGAAGCCCTGTGCCCTCTATTGACCACGCGCCTGACGGTAAAAATACCAAACGAGAATTAAGCACAAGCGCACACAAATTGATCAAGTACAGAAGGCTGCACCAAAGCATCATGCAGGTACCATGCAGTGCCGGAGCGACGCAGCCTGAGCCTTGCAAAAGCTGACAGCAGGCAGGCACAGAAAAACGCACCTGTTGCATAGGGCACAAACCAAAGTACGTGGAACAGGCACAGAAGCATCATCATCAATGGCAAGGCATCTGCAAAGGCGGCAAGCGGTGTGCAGATAGTGCTGTCAGGCACAGCAGAGGAAATCGCTGCAGTAGCGATCGCGCCAAACGGCGGCAGACCTGTGAGTAGTACCGCAACCGGACACTAGGGACACTAGTGGCTGTTTGCCGCAACGATAATCTGCCCCCCGTCTCACCTGTTGCTGTGTGCCATCTCCGCCGAAAGAGCGAGACTTGCGGCATAGCTCAACCTAACCCACTGCTTCGCCAGCCTTGATGAGCTACGTCCAACCTTTTTGAACTCAGCAAACGGCTCGAAACGTTAATCACTGGCCAAGCGGCAAAAGGTCTCTAGGCCGCGGCAGCAACTTATGCCCGCGGCGCAGACGTGACACCGAGGCGCTAGGTTAACACTTCGACACAAAGGCGTGAAAGAACACAGGCAAGGCAGGGGCTGGTAGCAAGCAGCTTGCCGACAACGACACGTGGCCTTAGCTGGCCTGTTAGCGAGCTAGTCCGCCTGGCAGCGCGCAACTAACGGCCGTGACTTGGGGAATTATTTTCTGGCGTCCTTGCAGCAATTGCACGCCTGCGATCGCTTCCTATAGGACACCTTAGATGTCTAGTTTGCGCCAAAAAAGTATCTTTGATGAAAGCCACCGATGGGGCCCTCATCGCTAGACATGACCCCAAAGGAACTCAACAAGACGCCCATGAGATGCAAACTAGGGGTCCAGTAGTGCCACCTCAGCGCGCGCAAACGTGAAACCGAACGCTGTGGAGCACAGACAAAGATTCCCCAGTTCTGGGCCCTTCCTGAGCCTTGTACAGACTCCAGAGACCCCTCCCCGCCTGCCTAGCCGGCCTTTACAGCTTCACAGGCTTGTGCCGTAGCTCAGGGAACAGCCGGGTGCCTTGCCCTGTGGGCTGCTCGGTTGAATTGCGAGCGTGTACCAGCTCTGTACAGCCGGCGCTTGGTCCGCAACAGCCGGGGATGGCGGAGAAGTACATGTCTGAGGGCTCAGCAGCAGGCCAGCAGGGCCCTTAACCTCCCTAACACCTCCAGGCATGCCAAACAAGTGACGAATTTTGCAATGAGGCTAAATTCCATTGAATGTCATTTGACCGTTACTTTCGCGTGTGCCTAACATTTCTTATCACGGTGTATGGCCGCCAAGTCGCCAGCTGAGTGTGCAACCGTCACAGTGCTGACAATGTACCAGCTGAGCACCTGAACTTGGCTGTTTTGCTCAGAGCTGCTAGAAGCAACGCCTCAATTTTCATCCAAGGCGAATAACCAAATGGTAAGCAAGGGATCGTACTGGTACAAAGTCCAAAACAAGGAGGGTTAGGAGAGCAAGATGAGTGCTGAGCAGCTGGACACGCTGCCAGCAGAACAACGGTTAGAACATGTAGAAAATGTCAAAAAGTACACAGCAATCGAGGACCACACTGGGTTCAAACGGGAGAGCAAGTCCTCGCCAATCCACGGTGTCTGAGACCCTTCGTCGACGCCAAAACAACGGTGGTTCGAAGAAGAGTTTGCCACAGAAATGTACCACGCACAGACGGTCGACGAAGGGGGTTCTGGGCGCCGCAGGCGCTAGCCTGCATAGATCGACGAAGCCTCAAAACGCACTTTCCGCCAACGTGTCGCCAATCTCAACTCTTGCGGGATCCAGAAACGCAGCTACTGACAGACCAGTTGCGTTCCAATGAGCGGGTGCATATGTCTGGTGGGACGTGTGATCCTCTACAGATGCATGAAGTCCACCACATCCTCCTCGCCTTGCTCATCCTGTGCTGCAGCCTCGGTGGCAGCCTCGCCGGCAAAGATGGACTGCAGGCAGGCACGCAGGCAGGCAGGGGCGCACTCGATCTAGACTGTGGGGGTAAAAGGCTGCAGGGAAGCGGGCGCAGTGTGCCACACATCAGCGTGGACCGTTGCTCTGCTGCCTACGCACCTCAAAGGCTTCTGCCAGTACGAATAGGCGGTGGTGCGCCATCATGGAGGGCGTGACAAGGATGCCCTCAGAGATCAGTGCTGCAGACAAAATAGGACAGGCAGCACGGTTATCAATACCTGGCAGGCAATCAAGTTGCGAAGTGATTGCGAGCCTGGAACGATAACCAACAAGAGACCCCCCATAAGCAGTCGCATTCTCTCACTTGCTGCGTCGATCCACACTGCATCCCACACCGTCTGCTGCTTCCTCTTGCCCTTGAACGGCCGCATGAACACCAGCTTCCCTGCAGCTTTCGAGCAGCAGTGGACAAGTGAGCATCAAACATGCGCAAAGCACCAGCAAGCACCATTACAGCAGCCAGCCACAACCGACTGAAGCAGAGACATGCATCCTGCAGGGGTGACTGTTCCCATCTACCTGGTGGGTACATTTCTGTGGTGTCTGCGCTCTTCATGTGCAACTGGCTGGCACGGTAGTACCTACATCAACACAAACAGCACTAACAACTGGGTTACTCAAGGCAAAAACGTTTTTGAGACTTAAAACACAACAAAGTTATGCACACCCCACACACTGACAAGTCGTGGAACACTCGATCACAACAAGACGACAATACATAATCTTAGCGCAAGTTCCAGACTTACTGCTCCACCAGCTGCAGCGCCTCAGGAGCCATTTCCTCAAATTTACAAAAGGTGCGGGGTGTGGTCTCTGGGCGCTTGCGCCGTCCCAGCACCACGTCACACATTACTTTGAGCTTGGGGCGCTTGCAGCGGGCCAGGCTGACCACCATCTCGTCCACCACTCGCTTGGACGTGTTGAAGCTGCACCAGTTGGCAGACATAGCACCACACTAGAAAGACCCAGCAGGCCCACACAAGATTGCAACAGAATGCCATGGATTGTATGCTATTTCCAGCAAGGCACCGGCTGGGTCCCAAGCAAGGCGCACCTAAGGCGGCTGATCACATCTTTTCCAACCACTATGCTGGTGCAATAGCGTTCCGCAATCTGCACATCACAAATTTGGAGGGTGAAGCTCATTATCAAGGCCTCTTATCAGAATCGTTTACCATGATAGCAAGCGGCCCCTGAAATAACCGCAACCACATGGAAGCTGTCAACTGAAACCGTGACTGTTAGTTCTGGATGGCATCTACCTTAGCCAACTCCCAGCTAACTAGCCCGCCTGGAGGGTTGAAAGCCCAGCACTGCAGGTCTGCAACCAGTAAGTCGGGGCGGGGGTGTTCACTAGTTAGAGATGGCTCGAACAAATAGGCACCAGGTGGTGATCTATAGCTGTGCGATGGATACAGCAACTAGCAGCAAGTTAACACTGCAGCTGCAGCTGCCCTGGTCAGAGAGGCACACCTGCAAAGCGCTCCCGCAGCTGCATGCCCAGCAAGCAAGCCACGGCGGCCCCCAACGAATGCCCCGTCACCACCATCTTCCAGCCCTGCAACTGCAGCTTGCTCCTGCAAACGGACAAGGCATATGAGCGAAACTGCTAAACACGGGCCGAATTGAAGCAACACTCTTTCGTATTAGGCAGCTCATGGGTGCCAGGTGGTGCATGGTGTGGTTGGTCAATCAGCAAGGCTCCTAGGTGTTCCGGCTTTTCATACCCACCTGATGATGGTTTGTGCCCGCTCCAGAGGCAGCCTGACCTCCACTTCTTCCCTCAAGCTCTGGATCCGAGACAGGTGGCGCTGCTCTGACTGCACGAACTGAGCCTGGTCTTTCCCATCCTTACGCCCCCCAGGCAGGCTACCCAGCAGCCAACTGCTGATGCCATGCAGACCCTTGCCGGCTGCCGCTGCTGCCAGAGGGTCGCCGCCTAGGTGGCCCTTGCCATCCATTTCTTGCTGGGGCACTAGCTCAGGAAATTCGCCGCTATGCGTCTGCAGGTACTCTGCAATGACCTCCTGCGTGTCCCTGCCCATCGCTGTGGCTGCCCGTATCAGCTTGGACAGCAGCATCTCCTGCAGGAAAAGCAACCAGGGCAGGGGAATGAAGCATGCACACAGCACACACCATGCGCTGCCGTTAGTGTCAGCAGTGCTGAAATTAAACTCGCCTTCGCCCAAAGCCGTGCCTGAAGTGCATATAGTACAACGAACAGTCAGCACTAAAACACTCACCCGCAGCAGCCCCCGCTCCTCCATGTCCTGCAGGATGGCGGTGGCACTGCTGACGATGCCGATGTGAGCCTTCAAGCTGTCGCCACTGGCGTCCCCGGCAATGCCGGCAGCCTTGCGGCGCTGCGCCTCCTCTCGCACCCACTCCGGCACCCAGTCAGTGACGTCTACTGGATTTGACAGCAGGTCAGTGATCAAGTCCTCCATGCTCACTGCAAGTAGGCAAAATAGGGCCAACAGCAGCATATGAGGCCGTTCTCAAGTAGCACAGCTGGGGCGCTGCCTCCTCACCTTAAAGCAAGCCAACTAATGTAACTGCAGTGCTGCAACTGCAAAGGAGCATGTACGTGCTGCTGAGCTTGAAAGCCACCAACCTGTGCCACGCACTGATAGAACCACTGACTTGCTGGGGCGGTGCAGCATGATCAAATAGGGCAGCACACCGCCTGCAGTGCACGTTTAAAAGGTGAATAGTTGTTTGAAACTTGTAAAATTTGAGCAGAAAAGATGGCTGGCCGTGCGAACCTGCACCCAGCTGCCCATGCACCACCGCAGCGAGGCAGCAGGCTGCGGCGGCGGCAGCGGCAATGGTGCAAACATACCTGCCACATTTGTGTAGCTCACATACAGCAAATCCGCTGGCTGCAACCCTGCAGCACAAGGGTGGCCATGAAGAGTTGGGTTGACAAGGGGTACTTATAGTACCGTTTCAGGAGCAGCGAGGGCAGCTCCAATCACTATGCTTTGCCCGCAGACCAGCTGACAGGTCAGCCCGGGTGATCAGTGCAAGCATGACCGACACATTCTCGACACACACAGCTGAGAGATGCTTCAAGCGGGGAGCGGAAGCAGGCCAACAGTGGAACTGGTGGGGATGCAGTTGTTGCACCTGTCATTTGAATGATGGCGTCAAAATTGCGCTTGCGGAATTTGTTCTCCAGACCGAAAGGCTTCTTGAAGCATTTGACCAGCCTGTTGGCATTTGCCAGGCACATCCGGGGGCGCCTACAGCATATAGTGCAGCGGGCCACGGCACACGCAAGTAAGCTATCAAGGGTTGCCAGTGTTACCTTCCCCCGTCAAACCCATTCCTTTCCCGGCACTGACTAACAAACCACACCGGTCTTGCTCCTGTACCAAGGAGGCGATCTGACCACATAGCACTGCCAAACAGTGCTCCTAGGCGCTCACTTGCCCTGCGCCCATATGACACCCTGTAATCCGTAGGCAGCCACCGCAAAGCGGCTGATGCGTTGTGCCTCCCTAAGGGTGCCCTGGTCCACAGGGTCCAGTTTGCCTGCTCAGAATGGCAAGGGCAGGGAGGGGCATTCTTGAGAAGAATGGTAACCGGTCATCAGGGCACACTTGCCAGCACAAACCCAAGTGCAGCGCAGCAGAAGACACTGCTAACCAAACAACACGCTGGGGGCATCAGCCCAAGTGGTGGCTTCCTACGCAACAAGGGGCCGCTTTTCACCTGCATAGATATTTGCAGCGGCCCTCGGCGAGATGGGAGGTTGCAACAGCTCATCAGCCCCAGCGCACCCGCTTGGCGTGAGCAGCGGATGATACCTGCAGACGCACAATAGATGGGTCATTTGTATAAGGTGGGTTTAGGGTGTAGGGAACCACAGGAAACCCAAGACAGGCAAGAAGGACCACAAATGCTATGTTGCACTTTGAACATGGCTTATGCCCCAGGTGGCCAGCCCACCTGGAAGCCACACGGATGGCGGCGTTCTGCCAGCTGTCCGATGTCTGCTGCGTCCCGCCTGCATGGAGGCTGCCTTGATCCTGGCTGCTGCTGAATCCCTTCATATCACTCGTTGGTTCTTCCAGCACGTGCTCTGGCTCAACCTCGTCCGCTGCCATATCATCTGAGGCAGACCCTGATGCAGAAGAGTCTCCCGTCCGGCCTTTGCCCTCCTCTACTTTTGCTAGCGATCGTCCTATGCTGTCGCCACGGCTTCCTTTGTACTCCAAACTGCTGCGGAGACGAATCATGCTGTGCTGGTACATCATGAGCCGGGAGTCCCCAGGCGCAGCCGACCCTGAAGGGCTGCGTTGTCCCACCTGAGAGGCAGCAACCGGCACGTCAAAGGGCGACAATGGCAGCTGGCCTGCTGCGACCTGCACTGGCGCAGTGGCCGCAGGACTTCCTGCCAGCACCACTGAGCTGCCGTTGGCCGCTGCAGCTACGCCACCTGCCAGAGGCACAGCCTGCGGTGCCTCATCCTCCTTGTCCAAGCTTTCCCTTTTTATGCTGCCGCTGTCAGGTGAGGCCACAGGCTCCAATCTGTCTGCTGCTAGTGCTCCTGCCATTCCCCTTTGTGCCGCCCCATTTGCAACTGCACGCTGGCTGCCAGACACAGCGCTTGATGTATTTGGGCGGCCGCCAATTCCCGTAGGTGGGCTCAAAGAGGTCTGACCGCTCCGCCACCGCTTAGGCGTGAAACGCGACAGCACCTGCTGCATTTTGCTGCTATGCCGCTGCTGCATGGCAAAGCCTGCAGGACACGCGGTTTACGTGATTGCCCGTCGCGCACGCTGGCTGGTGTCATGTGTCGCAACGCAGCAACACATGTTGCGGCCACAACGAGCAGCCTGCGCGGTGACATGAGCTCGAGCTGTGGGCGCCTCACCCGCTTTCTGCAGAGCGGTAAGTACGTCTTGCTGCCGTCGTCGGTGCTGCCGCTCGCTCACAAGGTAGATGCCCAGCAAACGATCTGCAGAGAAATATATCGGGGTGGTGGAAGAAGAACAGGCAGCTGCAGCCGCAGATGCTTGGCAAAGCTCCCAACCGGCATGAGATGGCAATTAATTAGCAGTCAGATATGCCCGAAGACCCCCGCAGGCAGCAACACGCCACGATGTGCAGTATGTGGCATGCTGGTGCTGCCAAGGATGTGGGGGCCCACCTGTGGGGTCCATGTCCGCTCCACCAAACAGCAAGTTGAGGGACTTGGCGATCTCATGAGACACGCTCATGTCGCTGCAAGAAAACAGAGCAAGCGCATGAGCAGAAGTGGAAGCAAATCAATCTAGCTTGCCAGCAGATGAAGCAAGGCCGATGTTGTCCCACAAATGTGCATTCTAGGAAGGTAGGTTCAGAGGGTGTTCCGGCATTTTGCAAGGCAGATCCGATAGTTCAAGCACACAGTGCCTCACCTGCCACTGACGGTGGCGGAACCAGCCAGCCCACCACCACAGAGGCACAAGCGGTTGATGCTGCGCACGGTGCCCTCCCAGCTGTCCACATCATTGTAGTCAGGGAAGGCATTGAAGCACACAAACACCACCAGGCTGCAGCAGCCAACACCACAGCCTTTCTTGATGAAGAAATGGTGCAGTGTGCATGCAACAGCCACAGCAGGTGAAGCCACCCCAATTATGGTGGCGGCCTCGTAATCAAGCTTGACAGTGCAGCTTTTACCGCAGCCTGGATGCAGCAGGCAGCTGCAGCTACACACCATGGCAGGATAACCTACACAGCGCCATTACTCACGCTGTGATGCCCAGCACTGTCCAAGACGTGATGACCAGAATCTCGAAAAACTTCTTCCTGCAACAGACCGTGTGAGACACACCGCAGAAGCGCGGCATGCCGGCGCATCACAATGAACGGAAGGACGCCTCATGCAAGCCGACAAGGCCATCTGGCAGATGCGACGGCAGGAATCAGCATCGCACCTGTTCTTGGGGTTTGGAAGGGACAGGATCTGGGCCCATTGTGTGCATTCATCAGCCAAACTGCAAGAGGTACAGGCAGCAGGCAAGCGTGATTCAGCTGTAAGAACAGGCGGGTTTAAGTTCACCCTTGAGAGTGTTTTGAACAAACACAATTTATGATGGCATCACCCTCAAGATTCTGTAGCAACAGTCAGGGCGCGTGAGAGCTCACCGGGTTTGGCTCTGGCATTCAGAGGTCAAGCAGTCAAACCATGGCATGCTCTGCAAGGGAAGGCACCGAAAGTTACAACAGCTGAACAGGTAGTGCAAAGGCGCTTTGCCGATCCGTCAGAACGTCATTGTGCTGTGTGCCCTGCTTACCGCTGCGGTTGTTAGGTTGTTCCCAACCCCAGACGTTAGATCCAGCAACGTGGATTCATTGATAGCCGCCAGCAGCTCGTAGTTTATGTCTGCGCCAATGGGAGAGGGGCACACAGATGGGGTGTAGGGATGTGGTGCCGTGGAACACAATGTGTGTTGGGCAGGGTGGAACGGTGCGGAAGCCGCAATGATCTCTAATCTGTGACCCTGCAGTTAGAGCCAACTCACATTGGAAAAGGTCGGGGTGCTCCCTCAGAAAGGCGTTGTAGTCCTGTACCGAGTCGCTTCCCTGCGGAGCAGCAGCAACACGGGCTTATCGAGGGTGCGGTCCCACACTGATAGCTACTCGATTGGGTCAATTCCCAGGGAGGCAGCTTTGGTGCGGCAACAATCGTTAGCTGGCAGCTTCGCAACTGCGGCAGACAAGCAGGTGTTCCTACCCCAATGATTATGTTGCCTGTGCTCTCATCAGATACGTCTCCGTCTCCAAGTTCGATCGTGATGTTTACTGCATACAAGTGTAAGCCTTTTGAGGAACTGCTGGCTTGTGAACACACAGGTAATATCTGGCAGCTACTACCAATGTTGCTCAGTCTAGGCATCTAGGCAGAACCAGGCAGTCAAGCTGGGAAGGTGCAGAACAACCCAGCCTGCTGTTCATCTGCTGACACTGCTACGTGTGCGGTGTTGCGGACCAGAATAGCCATTGAATACTCACGTTCCTGGCCCCAGTACACATTGTCTATGGTGGCATTGCATTGCCCAAAGGCCTCTAGCTGTCTGCGTAAACCGCAGTGAGTCGTGAGTTGCGTGGACTTGGAAAAGCAAGATGCTTTAACAGACCTTTACTTAGCATAAGCACAAGTAGAATGCTGCTCTACGGCGCACAAGCTGCAATGCTGCCAGCAGCACTCACTCTTTGTCCCAGGGAGCAGATGGAGCATTGCAGGTGACAGTGGGGTTCTCAAACAAGTCCCAGTCACACGGCCGGTCCTCAGCCATGTTTTCCTCCCGCAAAGCATCAGCCAGATCGTGCCTGTTGATCTTTCTGCACTCATTGCAGCAAAATCCAAGCAAAGCTTCAGTTGGGCGCCACAGGGGCCGGAGAACATTGCAGATCGGCATGGGAACATATAGACAAATTACCTTGCCAATTCGACAGAGGTGGCAGTTGCATTGCAACACCCCGGCGGAAGGGGCACATGGCAAAGGGATTCGCGGCGCAGGCACATGGCACTCACATCAGATAGCAGCAGAGGAAGTTGTAGGCGGTGCAGGTTGCTATGTGTTCTGCCTCCTCATATACTTCATAGTCGATTCCATCGTTAAGCGTGGGTGGCGGTGGCGAGTCAGGAATAGCGGTTGCATTGCCAACCTTTTCAGCCAGCAGCTTTGTATATGAATCAATTAAGAGTGTAGCACCCCAAGTGTTGAACAGCTGAACAGTGTCCGTCACCCAGTTGAGACCGGATGCAATCCAATCAGTCCAGCAGTTGCTGCACAAGGCACGACAAGGGCACGGGAAGCGCAAACCTTGCATGCAGGTGGGCCAGTGCTGAGGGTAGGGAAGCATGCCGCGCTGAGGCCAAAGCTACACACAATTGCTCAACACACGCTGCCGGCACGGTGATCCGCAGCCCGCCACTCAACCAAACCAATCAACAGGTGGAGGCAGCAATGCACTGCGCAGTGAAGGCTGCAACTCACAGAAACCTGGGCCCAGCTTCCAGCAGGGCTTTGCACGAAGGGGATAACTCCCTGATACCTGCACCCAGAGCACAAGGGAATTGCCGTCAAACACGCCAAAGCTTGTGGACTGCAATTCAGAATGGCAGCAAAAGCCCCACTGGTCATGGGTGGCAGTATGTAGGCAAGAGGGAAGTCAGGCTGAGCTTACCGTCACCACTTTTGTCACGGCAAGCGAGCGGAAATATGTCCGGGTTGTACTGGCACGGGTTGTTGGACCAACACGCGTTGTTGACCTTTGGACTGTAAACAATGACAGTGGCATAGACTGCGGGCCAGGTGGAGAGACACATGCGCGGTTTTGACAGCTTCAAAGGGGTGCTACACTACATACTGAAGATGAGGAGCCAGCTTGTTGTGCGGCATAAGTATCCCATGGGGCGAACCAGTCACCTGTGAATGCAAGCAGCAGGAGCCAAAGCATGACCTCCAAATATAGCAGAGGTTTCATGGCTCTGCGCTTCCGGGTCTCAAAGGGCCCGCCTGCAGAGACAGCAGGCAGATCAGCTGCTCCTTCACTTTCAGTGGGGACTGATTAGCGGATCCCATGCATGTAGAACGCACGGGATTTTGCAGCAGGAGGAGAGACGCAAGAGTGCCAGTGTTAAAGGCAGTCCAGGTTGGGTGTAATGAGAGCTGAAGGTTGATGGGTACCCCCCCCCACCCCCCACCCCCCAAAAACAATAAAACAAAGAACAAAGAATACAAAAAAATACATATATCAACAACCTGCAACACCCACCTCGAAGGCCCAACACTGTAAGCAGAACTTCATTGATGGCAGCCAAGCCAAACAGCGCTAGCAGGCTGTAGCTGGCGACGCGCAGCTCCGTAGCATGGACGCATTCATACTGCAGGCCTGTGCCCTCTACTGACCATGCGCCTGCAGGAGAGGGCAACGTGGTAAGATGGTACCAGTGGGCGGCAGCGCAACCATCAGTCACTTCAAACAGCAGCCGCATGATGCCCACTTTTCAGTTCTAATATCCACAAGCTGCCACCCGCTCGTGACAGTGGAAGCCCAGGGCTGTATCACGGGCAGAGCTGCCAGAAAGCCGGGGAGTGAGTTAGCGCCCGCTGCATGCGACAGCGATACCATCGCAAAGCCTACCTGTTGCATATGGTATGAACCACAGGAGGTGGAACAAGAACAGCAATGCCATCATAAGTGGCAAGGCATCTGCATAATGAGGCCAGCAAGGGCGTAGGTGGGTGGCAGTGGCGCTGTGTTCGGCGGCACAAGCACCGTCCGACGTGCGGTAGTGACAGGACGGCCAGCACCCGGCTTTCTGCTGGCACTCTCCGTCGCTGTTCATCTGCAGCTCACCTGTGGCGGTGTGCCATCGCCTCTTGAAGAGGTGCAGCTCGGGCATGGTTCTTAGCTTCAGCCGGCCCGCGCAACTCTGCTAGACCGCAAAACTCCGCTCAGAAGCACTCTTACTGACTCGCACGTCCCAGCGGTCAAGTACTAGCAAAATGCGACCTAGCGGACGCAGCCCCAAACACGGAGTGCATAGCGGCAAGCACGAGCGCTTCCAGCGACCGTTTAATGTGCAGCGTTCAAAAGAGCAAGCTAAAGTGAACTCTTTCCGCCAGTACTGTGCCAGGTGGCGCTCCCCGCCAGCTGGCGGCAGGAGGGTGCGGCAGCTGGTAAAGGGCCTCTCTTTTCCAGTTCATTGGGTCTAACTCGCGAGTTCGCTTACGCTGGAGCACTTTATGAAGATGCCCAGCAGGATCAGGGGGGTGGTCAAAGGATCAATGAAATGAAGATTATGGCCCAGCCAGCCGCCGCCAGACCTGCGGTTACAGCTCCGAGTGTTGCTGCTGCTCGGTAATGCCAAAAACCTCACGGATTCTCGCGACATAGTCTCCCTTTTCTACGCATTCCTTGCATTTTTCCCCTCGAGATTCCAGGATCTGCTTAAGCTGTGCCACCCGCATCTTTGAGAAGTCAGTGGATGCATCTGCAGCGGCGCGGCGGGGGGGTGTGAAGAGGGCGACATGGCAATTTGTTAGCCGCATTACGTACAACATGTCACAGATGCAAGGCACATGCACAGGGTTTTGCAGTGGCAACAAGCTGGTACATTTGACCTTCAGACATCCCATCAGTTATAGCATGACCCCGCTAGTCAACTGTTCACCCCAGCAATACGGGTGCAACCTCGCACCTATCTTGATGGCAGCAGCGCAAGTCTTTCCATTGTAGAACTGGTTGAGGAAGCGGGACAGCTTGGTGGACTTCATCTCGCCTGCGCCAATTACAAAAAAGATAGACACAAACGACAATAGGTGGAATGGTTGGCAGAGGGCACCATGTGGCAAACCCTCAACAAGCGCTGTGCGCCTGTGTCGAGCCAGGCATTCCCACCCCAGTCAAGTCCCAAAGCAGCCAAAGTGGTGTGGTATCGTCGTATTGTTCCTATTCTTCGAAAGATTCCGCCAGTTGCTGGCAAGCTGCAAGCCGTGAGGCTCCTCTGTGCTCAACCAACCCATCTGCACACCGTTTTTGGCTGAACCCTCTTTCACCCTGGCCAGGCCTCTGCATGTCGCAGGCCCGTTCCCAAGCTCACCTTCGTATTTGATCACCACATCCTTGTTGCCACCACAAATCGCAAGCAGGGTGGGGTACTCAGTGACGCCAAACTCCCGGCTGATCTCCGAGTTGGAGCGAAGTGCCTCGCCAAAGGCAATTTTGCCCTTGTATCTGCGGTGTAGGGAGGCATATGACAAGCGGGTCAGAACAGCAGTGGTGGTGCAGTCGGTGGCTCAATGGGAAACGGGCCGGGAGGGTAAGCACAGAGGAGTGGGCAACACGTGCGTGAGGGAAAGCAGGGAGCATGTGCCACAGGCCGCAAGCAGGGCAGCGGGGGCAAGCGAGGCACAAGAGAAATGGAGCAGGCCATGTTTGCATTGGCAAGAGTCCTACTCCCACGCACCCCTACCTGAGTGCCAAGCTCTTGTATAGTGCACTTGTCTCACTCTTGTCAGTGATGAGCAGG
This sequence comes from Ettlia oleoabundans, assembly GCA_019693395.1. Classification (NCBI taxonomy): domain Eukaryota; kingdom Viridiplantae; phylum Chlorophyta; class Chlorophyceae; order Chlamydomonadales; genus Ettlia; species Ettlia oleoabundans. Next base: position 64,929 of record JAAMXP010001201.1, on the reverse strand, counting down.
GCGCACACGCCCCACTTGCTGCTGCTACTGCCGCTTGTACATTGCCGAAGGAAGTCGGCGAGTTGCTGCTGCTTGTTCAAGGTCTTGATGTGCTTAGGCAGCAGACTGAGGGCCCAATCCTTGAGGTGCCGCGCCGACCGGTCCCCCTTATACTCATGCAGCCGGCCATCACTGCACCAGACAAGGTATACCTGGCGGGGTTGATAACCAGCCAACTGCAGCTGACACCGTTGGTTGCCCAAGCAGCAGCAGTAAGCTCCCCAACCACGGGGTCTATCATACCTCAGCAGGTTGGCAGCAAACAGGCCAAGCAGCATGTGAAGCAGTGCCCAGCACCCACCTGAACGCCTTGATCGTTGGGTATCCACGAATGCTGTGCTCCTGGCAAAGAGCCTGTTGCTGCTCGCAGTTGACGGCCGCCACCTTCACCACGCCGTGCAGAGCCTCAGCCAGCTTGCGCCACTTGGGCGCCAGCTGCCGGCAGTGCCCGCTGCAACATTAGCGAGCGCACGGAAAGGTTGGGCAGCGTAGGGAGAAGTACCACACGGGCCGGCAAAACACACTGTTGGGAAGCTTACAACAATAGGGTTGGAGTGCACAACAGGCATGCTGCTGCTCACCACCAAGGCGCATAAAACTCAATGAGCCAGATCCAGCCATCCCCATCGCCCTCGGGAAAGGTGTCTTCTGTCAGGTCCTGTAGGAGGCAAGCAGAGACGCACGAGGCAGGAGATGAATCGGGAACAGAAATGTGAAAATTGACTTCAGCCTCGCACTTCAACTGTATGGCTCCAAGGGAGCCGACGGGGCTGAGCCCCCATGGCGGCCGAGGAGGGCGGCCAACGTCAGCAGTGGGCTAATGCAAATATTGTGTGAGACACACATCGGTCAGGTGAGGGGTCTGTTTATTGTGCCTCCTCCTACCTGCACGAACGCGTCGTTATCGTAGAGGCCGGCTGTCTCCCGACGCCGCCCGCCTCCTCCCATGCCGCCGCCCATACCCCCGCCCATGCCACCAAACCCTCCTGCGGTGCAAGAACAGTGAGCAAACAGCATAGTGTCGCAAAGAGCAAACGTGCCCCCTAGCCCCTAGGGGTGCCAAGCCTCACAGGGCGACACCACCACCAGAAGGAGCATGCAAATGTCAGACGCCAATGCCGCCCGCACCTCCTCCCATGCCGCCGCCACCAAACTGGAAGTGCATGCGCTGGCCACCCCTGCCGCCACCCATGCCGCCACCAAAAACAGTCTCAAAAATGTTAAAGGCATCGCCATGCTGCAGAAGAAAAGTTGAAGTGCATGCACAGATTTAGAGAATCATGCGGCAGGTGTCCAGGCTGCAGCATGCGCACATGCGAAAGCTCAGCTTCAGAAGAGCCAAGCTGAGCCCTGCATAGAGGAGACTGTACTGCCTGGGCTGTGGTAGTTGCACCCAAATGTAAGTGCCTGTTTGCCGTGAATTTACCTGGAAGTGGAAGCCGCCACCCGGCCCGCCGCCGCCTGGGCCGCCGCCATTTTGGTTCAGCCCTTGCTCGCCGAATTGATCATAGATTTGGCGTTTCTCGGGATCTGAGGCACATAGCAGGGGCAGTTTCAGTTATCAAAGACAAGTGCAGCAGCCATGCAGGGAAGTGAGACACCCGAGTCACAGGGCTTCATAAGCAACTGCTTGCATGCAGGCACTCTTCGTGACCACAGCTGCTGCCAGCCACCTGTGCCCGCCTGGCACTAAGCCAAGCCTATGCGGATGCCCATGCCTGGCGCGATGCCTGGCACCGCCGCCGCACCTGATAGGACCTCGTAAGCCTCCGCCACCTCCCTGAACCGCTCCTCTGCATCTGGTTTGTCCGGGTTGCGGTCTGGGTGGTACTTCCTGTGCATGATATTTGACCAAAATGAGAGCAGGTTGGGCCACAACCAGCCGCTGCTGCAGACGCATTCTAGAGTTGGGGAGCAAACAACGCCAGCAAGGCTGAAAAGGTGGAAGGTGAGGCAGATGAGTGCACCCAGCAGGGCATCACACTCACATTGCCTGCCGCCGATACGCTTTCTGAATAGTTCTCTCATCAGCGTCTGGAGACACGCCCAGGTAGTCGTAGTACTTTGTATCTCGCACCGCCGCCACCGCCGCCGCCAGCAGCAGCAGCACGCTGCCACCTAGCCGCGGCGACCAGGAGAAGCGCCGCATTCCCCGATCAGCGCGATATGCACTCGCTGTCTAGACACCGTCCAGCGGGAGCGTCAAACAGGCCCGCGTGCGGGGTGAACAGCCAGCTGGCTTTCGCGGGCTTTGGCAGTTAGGGTGCTTCTTGATGCCTTACGGTCGGCTGCAAGTGTCGCAAACAGTCCCCGGTTTTCGGTATTGCCCACCTTTGGGACGCGACGTGCTGTCAACTCGTACTGCAGCGTACTGCGTGGGCTGTGCAGTTCAGCCGCTTTTGCCCCACACTGCTGGGCTGCTGGCTGCACTCGCGACGTGGGTTCTGGTTGGCTTCCCGGGACGACCCCGTTATCTTGCTTATCACTGAGGATGTCTTACGGCCAAAAGCTGCTGCTTATTGCGCCCCCCCACACTTGGACGGCGGTCTGCCAACCGCCGACGTCAAGCTGCAGCCACCAGCCCTTTGTCCAAGACCCGCCTCGAAATTCATTGTGCGGTGATATCATGATCATGGCACTTGCCCGATGTGTATGGGTACAAACACATTGAATTCTCAGTGCCCACTGCACACATTGTACTCGCATGGTTGCACATGCTGCTGATATTGACCACCCAGACAGGGCCGCCCTCCCAGTCCCTGACCCATTTCCTAGCTGCTACTTTGGTTTAGATCCAGAATGACCACGGTCCAAGCACGACGACAGATGAGGAAAGCGGCCCTTCCGAGAAGCCCATTGAGTGCAAGCCCGGGCTAGCGATGGTGCCAGTCTGCTCAGCTTGCTTTGTGGGGCGCTTGGTTGTCGTGCTGATCGTCACCGATTGCTGCACCAGGCCGGCACAACCGACTGATTGCTGCTGGCGGCACGAATAACCGCAGCAGGTGCGAGCAGGCGACGGGGCCAAACAGGAGTATGGGCCGGCAGCGGTTACTTGCGATCTATGGTGCCCGCAGAAACAGTGCGCCCCAGCAGTTGTCACCCGGCGGCGGCGGGCAGGTGCCTGCCGCAGCAGCGCACCCATCACAGCGGTTGTGAAAGTTTGCGTAACCCGTTTGCCTGCTGCAGATCCTGTCAGCATGACAAAACGCATACTGTGTTTGTTTGATGTGGATGGCACGTTGACGGAGCCGCGCAAGGTGGGCCAGGTTGCCGTAAAAGCGGCGCGGCTTGTGGCAAGCACCTGCCCGTTGCATCGCCACTCTGCTTGGCACGTTTCGCATCCACATCCGCTGCTAATGCTGTTGTGTACCTGCGTTACGCAGAAAGTGGAGCAGAAAATGGTAGCTGAGATGCGGCGGCTGCGGCAGGTGAGTGCATCCTTGGAGTTTCCTGCACATTACTGCCTCCAAGCCCAGCCTATGCATCCAGCTTGTGAATGCGAGCTGACCAGTTCGTCAATTGGCCACATGTGTTTCAAATCTTGTTGGCTACTGTTTGGGCTTCCCGCACCTGCAGCTAGTCACGATCGGCACTGTGGGGGGCTCTGACCTGCACAAGCAGATGGAGCAGCTGGGCCAGAATGGTGAGCTCAACTACCTGGCGGCCCGGCGCCGTGGCTGCTGCCGCTAAGGCTACTGCTGTTGCTGAGCTGGTGTGACATTTTGCACCTGCCTGTCGAGGCCTGCTTGCTGCTTTGCCATGCCATGTAAGCTTGCCTGATGCACCAGCACCCATCCCTGGCCACAGCACAAGGTGCCTGCTGCAAGTCACTCGTTTTCACCTTCCCAGCATGCGCTTTGGCCCGCCATGTTTGTGCCCCACACATGTTTCAAATTTCTGGAGCAGTACTGCAAGAGTTTGATTATGTGTTTTCCGAGAATGGCTTGGTGGCCTACAAGAAGGGCGAGCTGCTGGCAGTGCAGGTGAGGGCGTGGGACAGGAGTGGATGCCAGCTCTTTTGGGTGCTGCGAAGAGTCTCTTAATGCAGGGATAAATGCTGTAATGATTCTTCCAAGTGAAACATTGCTTGAATGCCATGTTTAACACTTTGTGTGTGCCTCCTGCCTGTAGCTGCCTTCCTGCCTGTGAACACCAGTGAATGCCTCAAGGAAGCTACCTCCCATTGCTGTTCCACCCCTCGGCCTGCCTTCCATTGCTGCAGTCCCTTAGCAGCCATTTGGGGGAGGACAATCTAAAGGAGTTCATCAACTTCTGCCTGAAGTACCTGGCAGGTGCAACAGCGAACCTGCCGTACCAGCAGCAGAACCATTGATGAGGACTTTTGAGTTCTAGGGTGCAATCATGCGGGGTCTATGAAGTCCCCTGTTGTTGTCAGTGGGCAGGCTGCCTTGCCCAGCTGCATTGTTGTGCACACAACAGGCCACCTCCTCCTCCCGACAGAGACACACTTGCGTGCTCTGCTTTCATTGCTGCTCTGTTTCACTTTCTACCCTGCAGACATTGACATCCCGCTGAAGCGCGGCACCTTCATTGAGTTCCGCAACGGCATGATCAACGTGTCACCCATTGGGCGCAACTGCAGCCAGCAAGAGCGAGATGATTACGAGAAGCATGACCTGGCAAGCGGCATCAGGTGGGTGGATTGGGCAGGCGCGGGTAAATTCTGGTGCGGCAGTGGTGGTGGTGGGGGTATTGTTCCACTTTCTTTTTTCAGGTGCATGTTGAGGCCTCAATCTCAGGAAGGAAATTGGCTGCTGCGGAGATGCACCGTTCACTTGCACTCAAAAAACTATTAATGTTTGCCATGTGCAGGGCCAAATTTGTGGAGACGCTGCGTGAGCGATTTGCGCACCTGAACCTCACATTCTCCATCGGCGGCCAGATATCCTTTGACGTCTTCCCGCAGGTCAGGCACAATCTGACAACACCGACCAACACCCACTTTGTGCACTCAAGCAGCAGTGACACCATTGGCCGCACAGCAACAGCGGCAATAGGTCGTTGCGTGGGCCATGCTAGCAGCCCTCTGCCTGCACTGCTGCACGGGTTCCTTGCATCAATCAATTGGCAGCCATTCATGCCGCTTGTAGTCTCAGCCGTACCCTTAGCCTCGTATCCTTTGCCTCCAAGCCTCCACTTGTACTGCAGGGCTGGGACAAGACGTACTGTTTGCGGTTTGTGAAGCAGGACTTTGACGAGATCCACTTCTTTGGGGACAAAACCTTCAAGGTGGGCGGGTGAAGGTGTGGGTGGGTGGAAGGCTAGGCTTGCCTGGGTTGGTGCTTGGGCCCAGTGCTGCTTAATGCGCATAATTGCCCAGGGCGATGCCCAGTGTGTGATCAGGTGATGGCAGTCAATGCACAGTGAATGCAATCGTTTTCGTCGTACCAATATTTTCTGCCCATACAAGCTTGTTGTGTGTTGCAGATGTCAGGCTGGAAGCGGTTCCAATTTGCGGCGCAGCTCCGTTGCGCGGTTCACTCGCATTGCCTGCACTTTGTGCCTTGCAGGGCGGCAATGACTATGAGATTTACGAGTCGGAGGACACTGTGGGGCACACTGTGACAGGCCCGGATGACACCATCCGCCAGCTGCAGGTGCTCTTCCCCTCCCCATGACACTAACACTGAAAGCAAAAGCGGCTACTGCTATAACTTGTAGCCGCAAAAGCAGCAGCAGAAGCGGCAGCGTGGCGCCAGCACATTGCAGCAGCTGCACCTAGGCGGCGTTAGGCTATCCCTCATGCAACACACAGGAGACGAGACCGATTTGTTGAGCTCACTGTCGTTCGCTCACTGTCACTTTGTGATAACAACATGTTTTAACTGTTGTGGCGGTACACGCTTGAGTGGCGTCGCGCCTCCCAGTACACCTGCCCACCCCTCCAAGCCTCCAGCAGCAAGTTCATGTGTTCAAGAAAGTGGACATGGGTGAATGCGCCCCAATAGCACCTCAAGGTAAGGTGCACTGCAAGAAGTGCAACGTGCACTGTGCTGCAAGAAGGTGCGGCTGTTGAAGAAGCGGCGGACATGGAAGAAAGCCCCTGGTTGCCCGACTGTCATGTCATGATCATGGCCTCCAGTTGTGCCTGCATTCTCACCATTCCGGGTTACTCCGCTGTGGGTTACTATTTTGCCTAGGGCGGCGCACGACCCGCACTCCCAGCGGCAGGGGGTACGGGGCCCCACTTGCTCTTAAACGGGTTGGGTTGCAGCGTAGCACGCTTCCGACATCTAACCGCGCCGGGTCATCACAGCGGCACGACTCGGCTGCCACCACGGGTGCAGCCCGCTTGACCTGCTGCAGCAGCTGCCGCCCTAATAAGCAGCGGGCTTGCCCTGGCTCAAGGCAGAAGGCTGCTGCTGCCCTCCTGCTCGCTAGCGCTACACAGCTGTAGCAATTGAAGCAATGCAGTTTGAGACGGCCCGCTATGAACGGCAGTTCATAATTTCCTTCAATAGAGGCGCACTGAAAACCGACTTCCTCTATGCCAGCAGCCTGGCGGCTTTCTGCTTGTCGGGTGAGGAAAGCTGGCACCCAAATCTTATATTCTATTGCTCGTAGAGCTTGCGCAGGCCCGTCCCTGCCCTTGTAGCCCCCAATGTAGTTGATTGTCAGCATAGTTGCCTTCCGTCCTGCCTCTTGTGTGCTGCAGCCATCCAGCGGCTGCTGCAGATGCCGGACGGCAGCGCCGCAGTCGTTGCAGCATCAGGCCTGCTGTCCTACCTGCCACTCCTGCTGCTGGTCAACACACTGTGGCCTGAAGTTTACATGAGGCACCGCCAGCTCATTGTGTCTTGCCTGAAAGTTTGTGCTGCCTTTCTGGCAACCCTCTTCCCAGACCAGTACATTGCCAGCCTGGTCAGCAGCGATGACGGCGGCAGCTCACCCGTAGAGCTTCTGGCCCGCACAGGGCTTGGACTGTCCTCACAGCTGGCCTTACACTCCATTGGTAAGCCAAAACGTGATCAACAGCTGCACCTGTACTGTCGGCCAGCTTGTAGAGATGGTTAGCTGTTGGACTGTGCCACCATCCGCATGCTGAGCCTATGGTACTGCTATGTTCCAGTATGCTGAACCGCTTCCTCCACCGTATGCTCTGCCGATGCAGGCATGCAAACCACGGGTTCCTGGCTGGTTTTTAGTCAGGGTTTCGCAGTGGCTGCCTCCGCACGCACCGCCGTTCGCTGCTGCCGCTCCGCATTGGCACCAGTGATGCGGCAGGTCCTGCAAGATCATGCAGCACCTTACATCAAGCCGTCCTGGAGGCAGAGCATGTTGGTTTCAGACCCTGTCGTCCCATGCCTGGCCTTTACGCTTGGGCTGCAAGTGAGTCAACCGGTGCTTGCATTGCTGGGGGACCCAGAGGTGGCTGTGTCCCACAGCTGGCTGGGTCCCCTTGTTGATGTGTGCGAGTGCTTGATGGAGAGTGCAATGTGTAGTGAAGTTGTGCGGGGTCTGGTGTCGTGGAATACATGCAACTTTTGCACGGCAGGACTACGTGTGTAGGCAAATGGGGTGTATACACAGCAGCCACAATCTTCTGCACACACACAAAGCCTTCATTTCCGGGCGTGTTGGGACAGGTTTTATGCATCCATCATATTGACTGGGCACATACCACATCCCACGCCATTGTGCTCGCAGATTGCCGTGGGTTACTGCCTCCCGGTCGTGCTGGGGTTGCTGACGGAGCTGCGGCAGCGGCAGGCTTTTGCGCTCAAACACAAGCTGTTGCCTCCTGGCACGCTCGATTTCTTGCAGCTGCACAGCTGCGTCCTCGTTATGCTGCTCTTCTTGGGGCGTGTGGCGCTGGCAGAGGTGTCGGCAGCTGCCGCAGGCGGGCTCAGTGGGGGCACTTGCGGCGCTTTGGCCGCAGTCATACTTTAACCGTGCACACAAATTTGTTATGCACAGTGTTCAATGGTCACCTACCTGTTGTTGACACTGCTTCAACCATGGATCAGAAGCTTCTCGTCTCTTGTAATTGGTTTGCCTTCAGCCACAGTGATCCCTATGGGAGTTGGGGGCCCATTGGCTGTAAGCACGAGAGCGGCAGTGGGCGACATTGCCAGCTGGCATGCCGTCAAAGTCCCAGCTCATGGGACGGCACCCGTCGACAGGCGACTCTCTCTCTCGTTGCCGTTTCCATTGCCTGCATCGTATCATAGAGCCCTGCTACCTCTTACCAAGATGAGCGTCTGGCGGGAGGAGCGAGGCAGCGCCGAAGAGAATGCACCACTCGTCGCCGCAGCAAGAATAGTCGTTCCACAGCAGGGAGGCACCGAAGACGATGGCGGCGGCGGCAGCGCAGATGGGGGCGACAGCCACGCCATCCCGCCCTGGCGCCGCGCCGCCTTGGCATTCTGGAACAACGGCGTGGCCTGCGTGCTTTTCGCAGCGCTGGCTTTCAGTCTGGCTTCCACAATTGTGAAGCTCATCCAGGAGGACGTTCCAGTGTTTCAAATCGTGGTTTGCCGTGCAATGTTGTCGGCGCTCATCACAACTCTTACGTGCAAATCCCAGGGCGTGCCCGTGTTTGGCTCCACAGCCCCCATGGAGCTCAAGCTGGCACGCGGCATCATAGGAGCCACAGCAATGGTTTGCTCGTACGAATCCATCGTGCACCTGCCGCTCTCTGACTCGGTGCGCGGCCGCCGCTGCGCTTGCAGTTGAACTTGAAAGAAGCACGGCATAATCATAGCCGCGCTCATCATCGGCATCAGCAGCATGCATTGGAGCTAAGCCAGCTGTACATTGTAACTGCTTCTGTGTCCTACAATCTTGCTTGGCTTGATCTTTTGCAACCTGCATGCAGACCGTGATCTTCTTCCTCTCCCCAGCCATGACCGCCCTTCTGGGCTGGCCGCTGTTGGGCGAGAGGTTTGGCTGGTACACAGCCGGCGGCTGCGGCGCCAGCCTGGCAGGCGTCGTGTTGGTGGCACAGCCGTGGAGCTCTGGAGTGAAGAAATGGAACAACACTAGGATGCTGGGCATGACCTTCGGACTTGTAGGCTCATTGCTAGCAGCTGGCGCCTACATCTGCATACGTCAGATCGGCAAGTAAGTGGGGGTGACGTTAGCCTGCTGCCATGCTAAGGTGTAAGTCGCGGAGTGGACCCCCTGTCAGGTTCGTGCACGCATTTGCAGTCCATGATCAACCCTTCCTCCGTTGTGCAATGACGCATCTAGGTTTCTTTCGCTGCCTGCCGCCGCTGCGTCTGCAGGCGCGAACACCCACTCACAGTCGCCATGTACTTCCACACGTTTTCCTTCCTGGGCAGCGTGGTGCCGCTGGCTGTGGGGTATCCTAAGCCAGCAGTACTGCCCACAATGGTGCAAGCCGTGTTGCTGTTGGTGCTGGCCTGTTGCTCTTTCACGGCCAACCTGCTTGTCACTAGGGCCTTCCAGATTGAGCTGGCTGCCAAGGCCAGCGCAGTGAACTTCACACAGGTATTTTCATAGCCCACAGTACTTGCAATCAAATTGTGAAGCAGTTGTGGCACTGGGGCGGAGGGGCTGGGGCAGGTCTTATCAATGCAAGGCTGCTGGCTCTTTTCAGCTCAGCTGCAGGAAGTTATCGCCTCGGCTACAGTTGTCTCATCCGCGCTATCATGCTGCCTGCTTATGATGTGTTTTTTGTCTCCCGGCAATTCACCCGTGCTTGAGTCTCCCGGTACCTCACCCAAATGTGCAGGTGATATTTGCGTGGACCATTGGAGGCATCTTCTTTGGCGAGCCTCTGACTCTGTTGGGTGTGACGGGGACCGGCTTGATCGCATTGGGAGTGATTGCTGTCAACCTAGACAAGATGGCTCGGCAGCCAGCAGCGCCCGCAGCAGCTTCGCACGACAGCCCTGCAAAAGAGGCTGGTGCCAGCGAGCAGCCTCCCCAAGGTCAGCCTGTGCTGATACCGGACCAGCAGCGTCCGCGTTGGTGGCAGCGGCTGTGGGGGCGGGACGCTAGAGGAGAGGAGGAGGGTGGTCTAGACTACAGTGGCAGGTTCAAAGCAAAGACAAGCTTCAAGACGGAGCATGCCCTGCTGCCGCAGTATTCAGCCGTCAGCAGCGGCAGCCCCCGCTTGATACAAAGCAGTCGTGAGACGCCACTGTCGGCAGTGCAGCTTGCGACAGCACCCAGAAAGTTGCAACCACTGCCAGCTGAGGGGGCGGCGTAGATCTTACATGTTACAATGAATTCTACTCCTTGCTCTTTACTTTGTTTGCCATTACAATCAATTCCTTCTTCCTCATCTGCGTCCAATACCTTGCAGCCATTTGCTTGCTATGTCTGGCTTTGAGCGTTTGTGAATATTATTAGAGACGTTAGTGGCGCCCCTTGGCACGGGTCAGTTCGGGGCCCCAGGCTTTGACTGGGCCAATAACAAGTCGTGAAGGCGAATGCCATGCTAGGACATATGTGCATGCAAAATACATTATTCGAGCTGTTCAAATGCGCAAAGCAAACCAAGTTCATGTAGCAATCAAATAAGAGTTTCTCAGCACAATGCAGGTTGGTGGTGTTGATGAAGCGGTGATGTCAAATGCGAAAGACTGAAGACCTGTACTACATTGCCACATTCGTGCACAGTCTCACAGCTGACTCTGCTGCTGCAACTCCTCCACGCTCGTCTGCCCCTCTGCTTCCAACCAGGCCAGTGAAACGCCCACGCTGTCGCTTGTCAGCTCGTGCTGTGCCCAACCAACATTGAGAAGCTCAGTTACGGCGCTGATATCTTGCTCCAAGCTCTGCCCATTCAGAATAGGCTCCAGCAGTTCATGCCAGAACCACCTGGTGGCGGTTGGGTTCTCCAGCAGATATCCATCCTGCATCATTGTAACAAAACAGAGCTGAAGTATAACGTAGGACACAGCCCTCTCTGCAACATTCCAAATGTGGATATGGCAGACGAGGCCAGCTTTTGAAGGTTGCATATGTTGCAAACAACAAACGCAAGCAGGGTGGCAGCAGGCTCATGGAGTTCTCAGAACTAACACCCTACTGCCCAAACTTTAACCCACACACTCCCTCTGATACCTGCCTACTCCACCAATGCGTCCCAAACCCTCCCATCCACCCACCTCGTCAAGCAGGCCAGCGCCATCAAGAGCTGCTACAATGGCCTCTGCCATTTCACTGCCAAACTGAGGTGCTCGTTGCAAGAACTGCGGGGTGATGGGCCGCGGGTCTATCTGGATTTCTGTGGCAGGGATGCCCGCAGCCCTGCAAGCAGCAGCAGTGCGGTATACAAAACCAAAACCTGAGCTTGATTCCCGCACTACCTATGACCACCGTACTCATGGTAAACCAATACTGCCAGTTAGGGCCCCAAAGCTCATGTGAATGTGCCCAAAGTTATACAACAATGGCAAGAACTGAGGGCTCAATTTCATCCTTGCTGTGCTGTTTCGGCAGTCGCCTCTGAGCCGATGGGTTGATGATGCCACACCTGCAAAATTCTAGCGCCTCTGAGATTTGCACCGCCCATGCTGGCTCTCGGTACGCCATGTGGGCAAACAGCACCGGCGGGTACCGAGATTTGTTGTCTGTTTTAAGAAGGTCTGGCCGGGCTGGCACAACCTGGGCAATGATCCCCTGCATGTTGCATTTGGCAGGACGCCCACGGATGCAACCACTGTAGATGTAGTCCAATACTAATGTCCATAAGCAGTGTTGCTTCAAAAGGACAATGCTAGGATGTTCTGCTCTGCAGGTTGGCATCATACAGCAACCATACTATACAAAGTATCTGCTACTGCTGCAGCGCACCTGCACTTCCGGCATGATGCTTGCCAGTCGTAGGACAATGCCGCCGCCACTGGAGGCACCGAACAGGAAGAGCGGCAGGCGTTCAAGACCCTCCTCTTTCACCACCTCTCTAAGCACATCAGGCAGCCGCTGCGGGGGCAGAGCACATTTCGCATACAACAATGCAGATGTTGTAGCAGACGCTGACATCATGCACTGGGAAGAGGGACAGCCACAGCACTGTTGGCCAGGACGAAGCACCCGGCAGTGCCTGCTGGCCTTCCAACTCCCCTCACACTCCACCAACCCACCCACCTGCAGGTCAGCTGACTGGCTCCAGTGTGTGTTTGCCCAGCATTTTGAAGTGCGATTGTAGGAAGATACAGCTATGACAGCATAACCGCGGCGCAGGGCTGTTGCTCGTACTGCAAGCTCTTCTGGCAGCCCTAGGCATTGCTGGCAGCGAACTGATGGCGGCCAGAAGTCCCCGGCCTGGTGGTTGCACCCATGCGCGACAAACAGCACGCCTGTGGGAGCATCCGGTAGTTGCCAGAGCGTCTCAAGGTCAACGATTACCTACAAAGGGCGGGCATTGACGTTAAGGGCTCAATAGCTGGACAGAGGGGCAGCCACCAGGCCCACGGTAAGCAGCATCATCGGCATGAACAAGAAAGAGCCCTTTCATTGGCCTGGCGGTGAATGAATCTACAACCACGCTGCTTACTCTCTGCTTTGGCCATGCGCTTGCGATGCCGTCGCTGTGAAGTAACTGCGGCAAAGGCATGAGCAACGGTGCTGCTGCTGCGTCTGAAGCCGGCGCTTTTGCTGCCGGCGCCTCATCCGCCGCTGCTGCGCCCAGAGGTCGGCCGTGTAGCTGCGACGCCGCATTGAGTATAATTGACAAGATGAGTGTTGCGTGTGCACCCATCGCGGGCCCCAACAGACCGTCCACCAGGTCGTTGTCAAGTCGCGGGTTGCGGAGGTTTGCGGGCGAGTTGACACAAATCAAGTAAGCAGAGGGCTTGCAAGAAAGGTGACGGATGCCTGTCGGAGGCCAACTCCTGGCTTTTTCCTGGCGCCACCTGTCAACCGCTGCTGCTGCTACACCTGCTCCACTCTACACTCGCAGCTTCCTGATGCGCACAACGGCATCTCAAGGTCACAGTAATCCTTATCACATGATTGGCACATTTTGAGAGCAAGCATTCACGGGACACTACAGCAGCTTGTCTATGCTGCGCTTGCCGCCCGCCTCCAGCCATGCCAGCGACGCTTCCACGCTGTCGCTTGTCAACTCGTGCCGCGCCCAGCACACGTTAAGCAGCTCCGCGATCTGGCTAACATCTGATTCCAGAGTGAGATTACCCGCTACTGGCTGCACTAGCTGGCGCCAGGGCGACTTGGATGAGCGGGGATCCTGCTGCAGGAACCCGTCCTGCACAGGTACAGGTAGAGGGCAAACCAACAGGCGCATGACCATGCAGGCACGAAGGCTGTGTGCATGAGTCGAAGGGTGAAGCTAGATTTGACTGGATGCAGCGCAAGTGCAGAGTTGCACAACAAACAGAGAAACTCCTTTGGCGCAATCCAGCAAAGATCACTGCCCACCAATCCAGCCACCTTTCCTGACACACCTCGTCCAGTGCGCCTCCTTCCTTCAACGCCGCCACTATGGCCTTGGCCTGCTTGCTGCTGATCTGAGACGAGCGTTGAAGCACCTGGACCGTCACCGGCTGCGGTGCAACACGAATCTCGGCAGCTGGGGTGCCTGCTTTCCTGTGACAGCAGCATGGCAAGCAGCACGGCGTGGTGGCATCCATGGGGTCAGTCCAGTTTCATGAATCAAAACCAACAAAATACCATGGTGTCAAGCATTTTCAAGTGACAATGAATGGTTCAAGGAGACCCCGTTGCTGCCTATGCGCTGCTAAGGCACTGCAACAAAGCTTGTGAGGCCAGGCTGGGCTCAGTAAGGGAGCACCTACTCACTTCAGGATTTTGAGTGCCTCTGCTACCGTCTCCGCCTTCTCTGGATCACGCGCTGCCATGTGCACGAAGAGTGTTGGCGGGTAAGGACGGTCATCGTCTTCCTCCTTTTCAAACACTGAAGGGTTGACAGGCGTGATTTGCGAGACCACACCCTGCAGTAGCGGTGAGAGCAGTGAAACGGCGGGTAGACACATGGTTGCGTTGGGAGGGCTTGAAACAGAGTCCGTGCAACCAGCCATACATCCAACCCCCACATCTAGTGCCTCGGGAGATGTTAAGCAGATTGCAACACAGATTTACATATGAAACAATAGTACTACAATATGCATAAGCCTGCCAACCGCCATGCAAATAGTGCAAGCAGCTAGTGCACCCACCTTGACCTCTGGCATGATGGCTGCCAAGCGCAACACCTGGCTGCCTCCGCTGGATGCACCAAGGGCAAACAGCGGCAGGTCGCTTAGCCCCTCCTCTACCATCACCTCCCGCAAAATGCTTGGCAGGCGCTGCATGCCGGCGGGGCAAAGTGGCAGGGTGTTGGAGCGCCATGTCAGGCGTGCAACAACCCTCGCATGGTCACTAACAACTGCTTGACAGCAAATGTAAACCGGGCAGGTGAGGTAACCACTCACCACTTGGCCCTAACAGCCAGGGTTGGCTCTGCATTTGAATCTGGGCACAAAATCACACTGCCAAACCCACCTTCAAGTCCTCTGACCGCTTCGGATGCGAGTTTTGCCAGCACCTGCTGTCGCGGTTGTAAGATGTCACTGCAATGACGGCGTGTCCACGCTTCAGACCTGCTGCTCGCACGCCCATCTCCTCTGGCAGGCCCAGGCAGTGCTTGCACCGTTTAGAGGGTGGCCAGAAGTCGCTGCCCTGGTGATTGCAACCATGCGCCATAAACAGGACACCCTTGGGTGTGGAGCCCGGAAGCTCCCACAGGGTCTCAAGGTCATGGATGGTCTGTTGAAGGGAAGGAGGCAGGATGAAATACTTGGATGCAACAAGCGACGCACAGGCAACTCTTGACTGGGCGGGAGCGGCGGCAGTTGGCGGGAACTGAGCGCTGGGGCTCGCGGCATGTTGCCGAATAAGCACTGCGCCTTGATCCAAATCTACGCAAACAGGAGCGGCTTGCACGCTCACCCTGACTTTGGGCCAAGGGCTTCTTGCTTCTGCCAGCCCTTTGCGGTCTTTATCGCCCGTGTGAGAGTCGGCTGCACTGCTTGAACGCGATCCACGCAGCAGGTAGCCGCAGAACAGCGTCACGGCAGCTGCAGCCAGGAGCGGACGTATCCGGCTGGTGGTGGGGCGGCGCCCTGGCCCAGCCTGCATACCATCAAGCATGTCTATTGCAGGCCATACAGACACAACCAGCAAGCATGAAACCCTGGAGTGGTGCCATTGGGCCGGCTGGCACTTGCTGCGCCTGGCTCCCGCCTGCTGCGCCCGTCGCCGCCTGCTGTGTGCGCTGATGGCCCAACCCCTGCATCACCTTGTGTTCCAGGCGCCTCCCAGTCGCTGATTTTGTGCACGGCTGGGTACCACGTGTTTCAGTGTGCCAGGCAGCACTTGCCGGTCGCGCGAGAGCCGAGCAACTCGGTTGTAAGACCCTGCTCACAGTATCTATAGCTTGCGGCCAGGGGCAGCTCGGATCAGGGATGGCGGGAGTGGCGCGCAGCAGGCTTGCCGAAGAGCGGAAGGCCTGGCGAAAGGTGTGTGGGCTGGCAAACATTTTGAGCGGTGCATAAAACAGCGAGCTCAAGGAAACTGCTTACTCCATATCGCAGGACAAGCCATTTGGCTTTCATGCACGACCGGAAGTTAACGAGGAGACAGGGTGGGCCGCCGCTTCCGCCGCCGCCGCTGTCCTTGTTTGCCGGCAGTGCACCCAGATTGGCAGCCACTCCTCTTCACCTGCTTTGGCATCTGCTGTTGAGCGGAATACCCTTCTGCATCTGCTGTTAATGCAGTGAGACCAACCTGATGCGGTGGAAGTGCTACATTCCCGGCAAGGAGGGCACGCTTTGGGAGGGCGGCTTTTACCCCCTCACTATGGAGTTCACAGAAGACTATCCTGCAAAGCCGCCAAAGGTACCGGCCCATCAGCACCTGCCTTTGCCTATGTGTTCCGTGGAGTGCTCCAGCAGTAGGCTGTAGTTGGAGTCACTGGCGTGCTGCGCGTGTGTCTTCGCGCGTGGAATTGCAACGCAGCCACCGCAAGCCAGCGGGTGCTTTGCACAGGAGTGGTAAGGCAGCCAGCGCAGCATACGGCTTCTCCCAGTGCTATATGCTGCCTGATGTAATTACCTGCTGTCCTGCAATTGTGCACCTCGATGCAGTGCAAGCTGCCGCAGCACTTCTTCCACCCCAACATCTATCCCAGCGGCACCGTCTGCCTCTCTATCTTGAATGAGGATGAAGGTTGGCGGCCATCAATCACAGTGAAGCAGATTTTGCTAGGGATTCAGGTAAGGACAGGGGCCTCGGGGATGGCATGGGCTGCTGGTGTACTTGGTTGGATGAGCTTGGGGGCTGCCTTGAAGCTCAATAAGCATGCTGCTGACATGCATCATGTTCTCGCGAGCGCATTCAATCTCCGCCGGTGGTACCTGTCTGCTCACCTGTAGGAGCTTCTAGACAACCCCAACCCCTTGTCGCCAGCGCAAGCAGGTGCGTCCGCTGGTGATGGCCCTGCGACGTGGCCAGGAGCACCTGACGCGGGGTCAAGTGTTTGTTGCATGCCTGTGCACTGTGCCGTGTATGTCTTACATGCATGTAATATTGAAGCAATGACATTTGCATATCGCGCCTGCTTTGTTTTTTGTCACACTCATCTCTTCACTGCTTTGCCTGCAGATGCTTTTGTGATGTTCCAGCAGCGGCGAGAGGAATACAAGAAGCGGGTCAAGGTGGAGGCAGCCAAGTACCCGCCACCCATCTAACAAGCATTGACTGGCGGTCAAGGGGAACTTGTGCAGCACAAGCACGAGGTGCAAGCAGCAGGTGGCAGCAAATGCTGTTATGGCAGCCAGGCTGCAAATGTCCGGGCAGGTTCTGCAGCATTTGCAAGCAGCAGTAGCTTGTGCCCTCTGCAGCTGCCTTTTACATGGGGACCACGTTGGGTGGCCCAGTGCTGGCTGCCTGCAACTGTGGGTTCCTTAGGCACTAGATGTTCTTAGGCTTTAGGTAGTTAAGAACTCTTACAACAGATGCCTCTTTAGGTAGTGCAGAATTACAAGGTGTGACTTGGGCATCCAGTGCTCGCCCTGTTAGGCAACTACAGCAACCTTTCGTTACGCTATGACAGTACTGTAATGACAGTACTGTAACCACACAACATGTAGAGCTCCAGGTGAAGGCAGGGAGGCAAGGGTGGAAGGCCTTAGGGTTCGTGGCAAGACGCTGTCCGCATTGCGTGCCGTGCTATATAAACAGCTTTGAAGTAGTCCAAGAACTGCATGCCAACGACTGCTGAGTCTGACATCTACCTACACCTTGCTGTGAATGCGGCACATGCATGTGTACCAGCCTACAGGCCATGCATTGCAATCCGCATGATGGTCTGCTTCAACAGCGGCGTTTGATTGACTAGATCCAAGCCCAGGCTCCTCAGCCCAGCAACAGGGCCGGCCTGCAAGCGCAGTGCGGCACCGGTGTCAAGGATACCAGCAGTTGGGCGGAGGCGATGGCAGCAGCAGGAAACAGGAGCCACGACATACTGTATCGACAATTGCGGTTGGCTTGCCAACGTATACGGAGACAGTATGCTAGCTTGCCTGGGGAGAAAAGATGGACTTGAGACCATCTATCGCTGCAATCAGGGAGGAGTTGGCACGGCGCCGGGGAACTTCATACTGCTGCTCAAGCATCGCGGCGCTGCCAATGTCCTGCCCCGTCTCAACTGCAGCACAGGAGGCAAACACGCACGGGTAGCCACCTGCGCCAAGCAAGCTTGCTTCACCCAATGGCAGTATTATTGTAACAGTAATGATTGTGGCATTGCAAGATAGCAAAGAGCACAGTGCCCAACCTGCATCGGCAATGGCGGCCGCCAGGGTGCTGACATCCGCAAAGCCAAGGTTCACACCCTGCCCTGCCAGCGGATGGATGCTGTGGGCAGCATCGCCAATCAGGGCGACCCTTGGCCGCACATAGCGCCCTGCACAGGGCAGATGTGACAAGGTGGGATCAGCGAAGAGCAATCTGGAAGCAGTAATCTGGATTCAAGAGCTGCCATGTTTGCCATTTCGAGCGTTCACCACCTTCCGCCAGCCAGCCTCAACCAGCTGAACGTCCATGTAACAGAGCAGGCAGGCTCGTGGCGCTACAGCAAGCTGCAGCAAGCTCAGGCGCCCCATCACCAACATGCCTTTCACACCATCACAAGGAAACCTTGCTGTGCTCGCCTGCATGTTGCAGCGTTAGCGGGAAGGACTTGGGCGCATCCCCCACTACGTCAGTCACTGCTGGAGGGTTCACAAACTTTGTGCTGGCAGCAGGCGCCTGGATGCCGCCAAGAAGCTCGCCCAGCGGTGGTTTGGGTGGGTAATATGGGCCAGATGTGAGGGCATCATTTATGGCAGAAACCAGCTGCTCCCGTGGCAGCGTCTCTAGTTGAGCAGCCATCTGCTAAGAAGGCGGCAGCCGAGCAGAAGGTTGGGTCAGGGTGGTTGGGGCTTAACTGCACATACAGTAACTAAACGAGAAGGCAGGCCAGCAATTGGCAGGCAGGCAGTTAGGGCCGTGTCCGGACAGAGCAGCGTCAGCAAAGCTTGGATGTGCCGGAACGAACCTCAGGAGGGCATGACCACACCACGCTGCTGCAGCCGCCACGAACAGGCAGCAGGGCGATTGGCCCTGTGGGCAGGAAGCGCTGGTGGGCGGTCTGGTTGGGGAAGGCGGTAGACACTGTTGCCACCACCCCTCTTTGCTGGTAGTCCAGGCCTGTGCATCTAATCTGCAGGGCAAACAGTGGGGGAATGCATCGAGCAGAAGCAGCGCAACACACAGCGTAGAAGCTTGACTGACTGCAAAACCAAGGCCACGCGGCCGATGCCTGCTTCCCTGCCAGGGTTGAACAGCTACGATGGTAACATTGTAACAACCGTGGGAAGAGTACAAAACCAGCTGGCATGCACCTGTGCCCACTCCCGTACTCGGCTGCCGCGCCCATCCGCGCCCACCAGCAGCCGCGTGTGCAAGGTGCCGCCTCCTTTCAGATCCAGCCGCACTAGCGGACCACCCTCCAGCTGCAGGCATGCATATGCAGTGCATGATGTGCTGGCATGCAGCTGGTGGTAAATCAGCGCCAGAACTCAATATCTCACGACTGACACGGTGCCGGGTGGACAGGAGCAGGGCAGCCAGAGGCAAATAGCTGCATACTGCGCGCAATATCTACAAGAAAAAACACGCAGGCTGCTCAAGTGTGACCACAAAGCAGGCACAACAGCCTGCACCCACGTGCGGCACCGGGCTGTATGGCGGTAGCTGAGCGGCAGCTATGCTGGAGGGCATCATCAACTGCGCTGTTGACTGCTTGGCGCGTAGCCGCTCGTGTAGTGCTGCCATTATCAACCTGTTTTCCACCTGCAGGGGGCAGCAATGAGACAGAGTAAAGGCTTGATTACAGGTGCTGCACTGTGATATACAGAAGTTTGTATACATTAGACTATCGCATTTCCAAAACCACTGCTGAACTCAATCCTCCTAGCCCAAAAATATATATCAAATCAGGAGCATGGTGGCTCACCACATAGCCCATGACATCAGCTCCAATGGCAGCGGCATTATATCGCACAAACCCATTGCCGCCTGTGTCCCAGACCTGCAGATCAGCAGCTGGCAAACCAATCCCCCGGTTGGCTGGCAGTTTGCTTCCAGCTGGATGGCAGGCTGATGGCTTTGCCAAGAGAAATTGAGTTTCGGCAGGTGGACTGCCAGGCTTGTGCGGTGCCACCCCACAAACCACCGGAGTTGCCTGCCCCGCAGGCCTCCCAACGATAATACAGCCCACCTGCATATCCACGAAAGGTGCAGCGGCTGGGGCAAGCGAGCTCCACACCCCTATGCTGCGTAGGAGTGAGACGCTGGATGGCGTCAGGGTAGACACACGGATGTCGGCCCACTGTGGCAGCTGCTGAGGCAGCGATGCAGGCGGCTGGCGGTCCAGCAGGGCAATGCGGAGATGCTTGGTGAGACGGTTGGCATCTGCAGGGGAATGTACAAGCCCAACAGAGTAAGTGATACATTCGGAACACCTGGCTTCGCCGGGGGAACAGAGGTTGCGGGCAAATGCAAGAGGCTGTGACGGAGGTCTAAGCCGTGCCACACGGTGCAGCGGCGGCAAGGCTTACCCAGGGCAGCAGCCAATGCGGCACCAACCATTCCGGCGCCCACAATTGCGACATCGACCTGCTGCCCTGCCAGGCCTGCAGCCGCTGCGTTGCCGAAAGCTCGCCGCGCGAAGGACATGTGTGAGCCCCAGCTCCCCAGGCCCTGCTGCCAGCGACAAAATAAACTGTAAGTTCTCAGTATCTTCGTGCAAGGTCAGCGCCGCATCTCAAGTGGGCCGCCTGTGTGCACATGCAGTGCCCGCCCGCCTGGCAGGCGGTGGCCACCGGTGGCACATCTTGGTGGCAGGCGGTGGCAATCCCTCCAGTGGAGGGCTGTCTCTATTGGATTACGACAACCTTTTACGGTTAGTACGTAATTTTGAGCGTGCCAGACATAAACCTGTCCCCTGCAGACCTCCTCTGGTGCCACCAGCTCGCACTTTGCCCAGCAGTGGGCTGCTATCAACCGGCAACCTGCCCAAAACAGATGGGCACATTTCTGACAGTCGCGGGAAAGACAATGTAGGTTTTCAAGGCGTCAGTGGGTGATTTGGTCCAATCCAGTTTCCCTGGTAAATCTGATGCCAAGCGGCGGTGGCGCCGATGTACAGCGGCTCGTCACCTCACTGCACCGCTCTCAGCAATACCCGGCCCGCCCAGTTAACACGTTGCCTTATTTCCATTCGATTCCATCGGCTCGCAGCACCACCGACACGTCTTGGCAGGCGAGTCCGCGTCTGCAGGCTTCCCCTGCGGCTTGCAGCAGCCATCACATAGCTGGCTCGCTCCGTTGAGTGATTTTCGTTTGGGTTGAGCACGCCCCAGCCTAGGGTGCGCTGCCGATTCAGCACCTCTCCGAAACTCAACTCGCGCCACGTAGCGCCCTTGTCCTCTCCACCACCCATCCTGCTGCAGTATTTAGCAGCTATGCAGGCAATCGTCGCGACAACCAAGCCACAAGGCCCCTGCCGTCCTGCCGCCGCCGGCCCCCGCCCGTCGGCGCCCGCCTTCCGGGCTGCCGTCCGGCCCTCTGCCCTCCGCCCTTCCGTGCGGACTCGCTCGCTGGTCAGCGATGTGGGGCGGTACCTTAGCGAGGCTGCGAGCCAGATATTCCACCCGCAGGCCGACAGTGAGTGCCGCACATTCTGCTTCCGCGCTAACTTAAAATGACCAGCCTTGCTCAGCCCCGCCAATGCTGCTGCGTGATGCACAGCTGCCAATGCAGGCCTCGGGTGTAGTTGGCTCCATTACTTGTTCATGTTGCGAGTGACCACTTTGTCCTCCTCGACCATATCTCAAAGTGCCTTATCAAACCACTTACACCACGTCCGCCAACTCAGTTAAGCAACTGTTGAAGTCACCATTTCGTTCCCTGGCTGCCCCTGTGTCATATTATGCTTGCGCCCCTCCCGCAGATGTCCCCTGGGAGACCTCCAGCCAGAGCTTTGCGGGAAAGATTGCGCACCACGATGAGAAGGTGCGGCTGCAGGCGCTAAAGCAGGCTGTGGACAGCGCAGTGAAGGAGATTGAGAGCTCCATGGACGAAGCACCGGAGGAGGCAGAGTGAGTTGGCATACGTGATATGTGGGTCCGTGGGTATTCGTGATTGGGTGGCTGATGGGTGGGTGCGGGGTGGTGGGGTAATGGTCGCGTGCTGCGGCCCGTGTTTGGAAGGTGGGGTGGGCCCATAAAGAGGCGGCAAGACGGATGTCATTTAGAAGGCTTCTGACGAGTTAGATTGAGTGCTCGCTGGGTAAAGCACCGAGTAGAAGTGGGTTGGTGGTGTTTGGGTGTGAGTGTGTGGAGGCGGTGTGTCACGGCTGGGGGTGTGATGGTGGGGTGGTGGCGGCTAGATGGGGCCACAAAGAGGCAGCAAGGCGGCCTTTTAATATGCTTGCGGCCCTTAGCTGCCATGCCCGCCCCTTCCCCTCTGCCTGTTTGTCCCCACCCTTCATGCAGGCCTGTGGCCGTGGCGGCCGGGGAGGAATCCCCTGCGGGCCAGTACGTGCTGACCAGCATCCAGCGTGTGTTTGGCAACAACTTTGTTGGCGATGACACAGAGCCCAAGGTCTGGGCTAGCACTGGTGAGCTCTTCAGCGGTCCCTGGCATAGGCAGAAAGCCCTCACACCGGCTATTGGAATTAGCTGTGTGCGATTTTTCTTTGGGTGTGGTCACCGTTGCGGGGGGATTTGGGGCAGGTTATGTCACTCTGAACCGAGCCGTGTTAGATGCCAGGATTTTCGTTTTATTCTGGCTCACTGGCGCCCAACATCCTGAGTCTCCTCGCCAAATGCCCTGACACATGCCTAATTGCAACCCTCCATGCCCCCGCTCGCAGGCTATGCATCCTTGGGCCGTCACCGCAGCCAGCGCGCCCTCAGGCACGAGTACGAGCGGCTGCGGCGCTTCCAGCGGGTGGTGAACACCGTGGTGGACAAGGCCTCCAGCACGACCGTTAAAGCCAACAAGACTGACCTGTGAGCCAACCTGTTCAGGCTGCTAGACAGCCATAAACCGACACACCAGGATCTGTTTCCCTACAGAAAAACTCAAGAGAGTAATGACATGGCTGACAGCAGTCTGCTGGGTGTGTGGAGGCTGCCTTGCGTTGGGGCTTGAAATCCTACTTTTTTGGGCAGCGTTTGGGACATGCAAATCGTTCTTAGTATATTACGACGTTGAAAGAGCCTCCCTGGTCTTGAGTTGAGCACGCCAGTTCAGAGCGGCCTTCAGTCTGTGTGTTGGCTTGTGTTGGATGGTTAACAAGGTTGATGAATGTTGCTGTAAAGTTCTGCACTTTTGGCCAATCCCATTCCACCTCAATCCCATTCCACCTTTTGTGAGGAGCACAAAGCGAGAAGCGCTGGTGTTGTGTTCATCCAATTTTCACATGCTACTTGGCTGTTTGGCAACCAGTTAGAGCTACATCAGCAAGTTTTGTGCAAGCCTGCACCTAAGTCATCAATGAATAGTGAGGCAATGTGCATGATATGTAAACAACAGGAGAAAGGACTGGTGGGAGTTGGCAGGGAAGAGCAGAGCAAGTCAATAGGGGCATAGGGGGGTGGTGCAGCGGTGTTTGTTGTCTTGGCAAGGGCACCATCCACTGTCACACCCAGACAAACTGCACGCTGCACCATCACGGGCTGAGGGGCTCAATGCGTCACAGGCTTCAATGGCGGCGCTCGCACTTGGCTGAAGTCTAGCGCAGCGTCCTTGTCGTCATCTATCTCACCAATCACAGCACTGCAGCCAATGAAGCATCAGCAAGAAAGCAGCAGGCATGGCAGGCACTGTTTGAGACTCAGGATACAAATAGCGCGTAGGTATACCATGACATACATAAACATTTGAAACATCCATACCATCAGTTGTGGTCACCCTGCAAGCATACCCATGGTCACAAGCCCAACACTAGCTGCCCATGGCTGACAAGATATGCGGCGGCAGGCCTTGTCAACGGGCGCAACTGCTTGAATAACATGCAGCATACAACACTTTTTGCTGCTTCCTAAATGGGGCTCACATGTTGTCTCCCCGAATCATGTACAGCCCAAGCACAAGCTGCTCCACGCCGCTCTGCAGCCAAACAGAGGAAATGTGTTGTGGGACTGCCGGCAAGCGTGTAGCAGAGGCATGCACACAGTGCGTGAGTGCCTGTGGCATCTCTGTTGCTGATGAGGCATGCAGGAGGTTGAAGGCCCTGAAGTTGGCTTCCCACTACAGCCATTGACAACCTTGAACGCTGCAGGTGTGCGTCCATCCACTGCTTTACTTGCAATGACAGTATTGAAATGCCTACAGTGCCGGCCCCTACCTTGGAGCTGAACACCCGCTCGTGGCACTCATCTAGTATCAAGTTTGTTGCCTGGTCATAGCCGCGTAGTGTGCCCTGAGCAGAAAAAGTAGCACGGCATTAGCAAGCGAAATCGCAGAGCACAGAAGCTTAGGCAGACCACAAGGGCTGCCACCAAGCAACATAGTGCATCTGAATGCAACCTGACAAGCATTTGACCTGATGAAGTAGAGCTGCAGCAAGAGTTGACCGCTGTGTGCTGCGTCTACCAAGACGGGTGAGAGTGGCACAGCGGCTTTGTGAGGTGCAGGCTGATGAGACGGCCGATGCTGACTCACCACAATTGCCCGTCCGTCATTTGTTATCACCTCCACGGTTGCTGCAGCATACAATATGCATATGGCAGTGCTGTAAGTAATCTGCCTGAGGTTGCACGCAGCTACGAGCGGTGAAGCAGCAGCGGCGGCCTCCTGGCAGCGTGTACTGATTGGGAAGCGCTCATAAACGCCCGGGCTGCATTCTTGCTGCTACGGGTCACCAAAAAGTAAAAGGCCCATGGAAGCGCTCCGTAACAGGCCCACGCTGCCTGGCGCGATCGAGTGATGAAGCACTCACTGTCGACATACTGCGCCAAGCCCGCCTCCGATCCACCTCCCGACATGTGTGTCTACGAATCGCCCTGCCAGCCGCTACTCGGGCTGCCGCAGCGACTAGAGCGAGGGAAGCAGGAAGCAAGCGTCAAGGCCAAGCAGGAACGGCTCAAATACAAAATTCAGGGTGCAATAGCGGGAACATGAGCGGTGATGGCGGATGTCCATGTCAACTTTCCAGCCCCCCACCAGCCTGCCAGCCCCGCCCCACCTCCCGCCGACCCCGCTGACAACCCATTCTTTGGTGAACTGCGCACGTGACTTGGTAACCTGCTAATATTTTGTACCAGGCGGTCGTCACTTCAGCACAGAAAATTTCATGGATTCCAAGTTTTTCATTACCCAGCTGGACGCATGGGCGACACTCCACCGACAACACCCGCCGAACCTCAGTCCCTGTTAACGATTACATGAGGACCAGAAAATAAACTATAAGGCTCAATCAACAAAACCATTGCTGTGTGTATTTTGGTTCTTCGAGCCGCGCAACTAAGGAGCCGTCCCGCCCCCGTGGCGGCAGAGAGGTTCTCGCCACCTCACCTAGGAGGGTAACTCCCAGGCGCATCTTCAAGCAAACTTAGACTCCCACTATTTCTTCGACACTCCGGAAAATCATAAACCGCTGTCTGCTTATACTCAGGCGACCAAATCAAAGCAGCGAAGTTTTGCAAAGCTGCGGGAGCGCTGTAGCCGGCCACGGTTGAAAGCAGTTTTAATCCCAGTTGGGTATAAAGCCGCAGGTCGGCAGACTCGGGCTGCAAACTTCCAGGAGCGCGGCGCCTAGCCAAGGCGGTAGCGGCTGCGCCGCGCACGTTGACGGCATGAAGCCAGCAACTCTGCTGCTGCTGTTCTGCGGTTCCACACTGTTGCTGTTTGGTGACCGAGGCGTAATCAGCTGCAACTCCGTTAATGGTCGGCCTGCTGGAGCGGAGCACCCAGGCTACGGCATCCAGGTGGGCGCTACAAACGGGCGCATCTCACCGTGGCCTACCCGTCCGTTCATACTCCCAACCAGGCGTGTTCTATCCTGCTTATTAATACCCTCCGTGAATTTGCTGATGCAGGGAGAGTTTGATCTGTCCCTCACAGCCGACGGCCTGCTTGCAGCGATGCTGGTGCTGGGGCTCATGCTGAGTGCACCCACTTGCTCCCAGCTCAGCCGCCGCATACAGCCACTCAGGCTCATGGGTGTCGGCCTCAGGCAAGTCAGCAGTTCGACAGGGCGGACAGCAGCTCCTGAGTTCCCTTATGTTTGGAACTGCATGCTGCTATTGTGCCAGGCCATGCCAGGCCCATGCAGTTAAATCGGCAGCATCTCCCACCCCCCTCTGTAGTACCGCCTGTGCACCCTCTAGTCGCCTGCCGTTTCCCTGCCCCTTCACATCTGTTTCTCCATCCACACCACCCGCTGCATGCAGTATGTGGATTGCGGGTGCAGCAGGCTGCGCCATGGCCCCTTCCTTCCCCTTCCTGTTGGCCTGCCGCTTCATTGTTGGGGCAGCATGTGGTCCCTACATAGCAGTGGCTGCCCCTATCATTGATGACCAGGCACCGCGTGACAGAAAGTCCTTCTGGCTGGCTGTGCTGTTCTGCTGCGTTCCTACCGGATATGCGTTTGGCTTCTGCTACGGTGGACTGGTGAGTGGGGCCCCTACATGCAGAGCCATATCAACACAGACGCAGCTTTGTTAAGTAAACAGATCTACGTCAACCGCTTCCAGTTTAGGTGTCTGTATTCTGTCATGTTTGTTCGAGTCCATGCGGCGTCCATTCTGCTCTGCGCTACGCAGGTGGGCACAGCATTGGGCTGGAGGGCGGCATTCGCGATTGAGGCAGCAGCCATGCTTCCCTTTGCTGCAATGATCCTGCTGGCGGCCCCTGTTCACCTCCGCAGCAGCAGCAAGCCTACGCCTCCGGATGCAGCACCAGGCGGCAGGCATGGCAGCAACAGTAATTTCAGCAAGGCATTGGCGGCTCTCTGGGCAGACTGCCGCGGACTGTGTGCAAGCCCAGTGTGCCTGCTGGCAATACTGGCGCTCTCCGTCTACACTGCGGCACTTGGCTGCTACTCGTTTTTTGGTAAGTCTCGCCCTCTCTTCACATTATGCTGCGCCAGCACCCTTTGTCAGTGCTTTATGCAGCCGGCTTGCATCACTCAAGGGTGGAGTTGCAAGTCGCAACATATACACTACGTTTCGATATGCAGATGCCTTCCAGGCAGACACAGAAGCAAGCTACCTACCTCGATATCTCTGGCTTGATGACCTCTTTGCCGCAGGTCCCAAGGCTGCTCGCACAATTTTTGAGCTGCCACCTGAGACAGCAGACTTGCTGTTTGGTGGCGTCACGGTGCTGACTGGCGTGCTGGGCACGCTATGTGGCGGCCTGGCGCTCGATGCGCTGGGCCCCTCTGTACGCAACGCTCTCTTGCTGTGCACAGGTGCGCTCGCTCTGCATCCCTCATACGGTCCGCTTGCCTTGCTTGACGTGCTTGCGTGAATCTAGGTAGAGCTTGCGTTCCCAGCTGGCTCTGCTGCATGGGGAGATGGTGCTGCACTGAGCCTGATGCAGGAACTCTTGCATGAAACTGCAGCCGGCGTTGGCGCCGGGTTTGTGTTGTTGATGGTGGGATTTGCCGCCGCTAAGAGCCTGGCGTGCTTCGGCCTGTTGTTTGGCGGGGGCGAACTTGCCATGTAAGCATGCCAATGCCTGTAACTCATGCGATCTGGCCCTGCATGCCAAGCATAATAATGCTTGTCTTCTACTCAAACACATCATTGTGGCATCACATTTCACAGCAAGGCTGCGTGGCCCATCTTAGCCAGGGTGCAATACGCGCCCTGCTTTTCTGCAGGTTCTCGATTGCGGCCCCGGCAAACGCGGTATTGCTCTGGAGCGTCCCACCTGAGCTGCGCTCATTTGCACTGGCAGCAGCGGAATTCAGCCAGCACCTGCTTGGGGACATACCCTCCCCGCCCGCACTGGGCTGGCTACAGGTGGGCTGCCTCTTCAGCCAACATGCTGCCATGCGCTGTTGCATGCTGCATTGTAGGTGTCAGGCGAGTGTGTATGTAGCCGGCATGCTGCGTGCCTGGGGTGCTCTGCCACTTTGATAGCATATGATGCATGTGTGCCTGCAGAGCAAGCTTGGAGACTGGAGGCTGAGTATGTGCATTTGCACTGGTCTGCTGGCCATTTCTGCGGCGCTGTTTGGTCTAGCTTTCTGCCAGTCCGGCAACGCGGTTAGCTACCGAGAGGTTCTAGAGGTTGAAGGGGAGCAGCTATTAGAGGATGAAGTAAATGCAGCGGGCAGAGGTGGAGGTGCCATTGAAGCAGCAGCGGAATTAGAGCAGCCCCTGTTGCAGGATGCATGATGCAACTGGTGCTGCATCACTGTCCTGATGTATTCATACCCATGCGCAACTGCATTTTGAACTGCCATTCCCACCTGTATATTTCTGGGTGTGCAATGCATGTGCTTCATGTCTCTTTGGTGGCATACATACGCAACAAGTGTTGATGGCGGGCAGCAGTAGGACCGGGTGGTGAAGGCCTGATGCATGCCACCTATTTTGCCAGGACCTGGAGTCCGGTCAGCATGGTGTGTGTGCTGCTGTTGATGGCGGGAACTTCCTGCTGAGTCTGTCACCACACTCATTTGTTGTCTCTTACTAGGGAGCTGTAACTTAACTATGTATTGAGTTCAAGCCCAAAAACTAGTGCCTGGGGAGAGGCGCAGACCAAGCAGAGCCCTATGTCGGGAAAGGCGCACTCTAAGCAGAGGCCGATGTCCGACAGGCGCAACAATGGCGGCGACCACCTCAGCACGGCGCAGCACAGCAGGCGCTCGTTCCTCCTAAGATCCACGCCATGCATGCATATGCTGATCACATCATGGACGTCCCCCGCCTAGGGGCGCTGCTGCGCCTGGTTTATGACCCGACCTCGCCCGATCAAGAGAAGCGCGCAGCGGAGGCGGAGCTCCAGCGCCTGAGCCGTACCAGCTATGCCTTGGAGTGGGCGCTTCAGCAGCTCAGCCAGCCGGCGGCGGACATGCAGACCCTGTTCTTCGCCTGTGTCTGCGTCGACGAGGCGGCATTATACCGGTGGCGACAGCTGTACACTGTGCAGCAGGCTGCCGTGCAAGACTGCCTGTGGCACTATGCAGCCAAACCAGGCCAGCCCCACTTTGTGCGAGCCAAGCTAGGGGGCAGCCTGGCGCACATACTTTGCCTGGAGTGGCCGCAGGGCTGGCCACAGCTGCAAGCGTGCCTGTCTGACCCGGGCCGGCTGGAGGTCGGCTTGGAGCTGCTCTCAGCTACTCTGGAGCACTTTCATTCCCTTGCACAAGTAACCACCTTCGGGAAAAAGGGCAAGGTGCGCAAGGGTTGGACAACAAGCTGGAAGCTGCCCGGTGGTTGCTGCGATACATTGCACTGGAGGTCGGTGCCTTCACGCTACAGTCAGTCTGGTACCCCTGTTCCTCCACTCTTGCAGGTTCTTTCTGCCAGCATCCCTAATATTCAGCAGCACTACCGGGAGTTACAGCCTGTTGCGCTAGGCGCGCTGTGCTCCCTCCTTCAGGGCTTGAGGGGCGGCCTATCCCGAGCATTTGAGGCGTGCGATCAGGCGGCAGTTGCATTGACTGCGAAGGCGCTGCGTGCATTGCGACACGCTCTTGCAGACGTCACAAAGCTGCCAGAAGATCAAGGAATCACCACCGCAAATATAGTCGGTCTGCTTTTTCAGTTTGTGGCGGCAGCAGCACCCAGCATTGCCAGTGGTGGCCAGGCAGAAGAGGCGGCGGCAGAGGTAGCTGCTGCCGCTCTCGACTGCACCGCCGATCTGCAAACCAAGTTTTTCAGCCCTCAGGAGACGCAGCAGATGCTGGAGTTTCTGGTGCCCCGGCTGCAGGCAAGCCCAGTCTGCAAACACGCGGTGTGGTCACAGCTTGCAGGAAGGCATGCTTTCAAACGCTGTGCTGTGCTCGGATTCCTCGCCTGTTCTGTTGCATGCCTCCTGTTTGGGCTCGAGAACAAAGCCTCCCACCAGGCTGATTTCATGTACCTGTTCTGGATGCCTCCTATGGTCCATTGCAGGACACATGCACGCTCATGCAGCAGCGCTGGGAACGGGCACAGCAGCAGGGCGATGGCAGCGGATCCTTGCAGCCGGAGGACCCCCTACTGACTGCCTTTGTGCGCCTGCTCATCCAGTTCTTCAGCGCACAACTCAGGTTCGTACTTGTTGACAGCGTGTGCCTGTCAGCCACCTTTTATGTGTGTGCTCCTGTGTTCCCATTGATAGCGAGTTTTTACGGGTCTATGTACTGCCGTAGTGCAGCTTCAAGATTTTGTGAACGTGTATTGCGCCACACAGAGCTGAACTGTTTTCCTTATGCCATCAACCATGTCTGCAGCAACCTGGAAACGAGCCCACAGCTCAGCGCCGCACTGCGAGGCATCCTGGCCAAAGTGCTAGCGCTGTCAACCGCCCGCAAAAGCCCAGCAGACTTGCTGCTGTTCCTGGAGGTGCGGTTGTTGCAATCCCCCCATATGTCCTGCATCGTTGCCAAGCTTCGGCCCCTGGCTTGTGCTTATGCGGCTGGCGCTCTGCTGCTGCTGAAGATGCCTCTGTGCTTTTGCCACTGCTTCCCAGTGAGGTAGCCCCACGCCGGATGCCGCCTGCGGAATTCCCAGCACCCAACTGGGCCTATGTTAGCCTGATGTTGATCTATGTTGATTCGCTGTCTTCCCTTGATTTTCTCCAGCCATCAGTCCAATTGCTACGTCTTGTAATCGTTGCAGGTGTGGCATGCAGTGCTTGCTTACTCGGATGGCTTTGAGGATCAGCTGTGGGAGGCTGGCGAGGACCAGCAGGCAAAGGAGCAAGTGACACAGGCAATAGCTGCATACAAAGGTCGGCCCAGTTGCCTGCATCTGCATACCGTTGGCTTCAAAATTGGTTAGCTGATACCATCCAGTTCAATTCCTCAGTTTGCTGTATTGACTGTTGATCGTTACGTAGTGGTTCAAACTGAAGGTTTCCCACCCGAAAGCCCTACTGAGTTGGCGTCTTAGGTGATCCTGCTGCAGAGCCCATCCTTGCTGTGTCAGACACCGTGCTGTCCACGCTGTGCCCCACTGGTGCCAGCCGCGCAGCGGCGCCGCCATTCACACTTGATTCCCTGAGTGCGGCGCCTAGCAGCGGGTCAGCTTTGGATGACTGGCTGCAGTCTGTGGTGGCAGGCGGGGATGCTGGCAGGGAAGGTGATCAAGAGGCGGGGAGTGCTCAACAGGGGCAGGCTGAACAAGAGGAGGCAGATGAGGAGGGCGGAGAGCTTTTGGTGCCAGGTACATAATTTCTGCTGTGTGCGTGCCCAAAATCTATCAATACAATTGTAATGTGTGCCGGTTCACCCCTTGCGTCATTTCGCCAGTATTAGCTGCTCACTCTTTGCATGCCACACTCCAGCTGTAGCCCTGTAAAAAGCCGCTTACTTATGCCTGGCATCTCAGCCCCAAGTGTCTTTGTTAATTATTGTATCCCTGTTCTGCAGGAGCCACACAGGGCGGCAGCCCCTTTCAGCGTGATTCAGAGGTAGACATGTACTGCAGGCACGCCGAGTCGTTCCTGGCACGGGCAATCGGCAGCTTCAGTGCCGACCGCCTGCCTTGGGTGCTGCTGTGCCTCCAGTCCTGCAGCGGCGACTTTGCAGCGGCCTGTCAGCAAGTGGCGGCAGCTGCGGGGCAGGCTGGAGCAGGCGGCAGCGCCACCCATGCTGCAGCAGCTGCACTTGGGCAGCATCTGCCGGCGTTCCGTAGCATGGACATTTGCCTGCGGCTGCTGACACGCTGCGGCCCCAACTTTCCAACTCGTGGCGCTGCGGAGGCGCCGTGCCCTTTGGCAATGGGCGGCAAGCAACGTGCCAGCGGGGCACACGCAGTTCAGTCCATGCATGCGCTGTGCCAGCTGGGCTCCATCTGGTTGCAGTCTGTGCAGGCGCTGGCGGCAGCCACCCAGCAGGCAGGCCAGCCCAGCACGCCCGCAACTCATCTGGCGGCGGGAGGAGATGCTGGGTTGGCAGCCATGCTGCTTGCAGGCGGACGCCTGCACAAGGCACTAGGCTCACTCACCGCAACCTGGCTCTCTCAGCTCATACTGGGGCTAGTGCAAGGCAGCGCAGATCAAGAGGCAGCAGCCGTGGCTCAAGAGCTGCTGCACTGTGTGCTTTCCGCTTCAGCCGGGCTGCTGCAAGCTGCAGCTTCACTCCAGCTGGCAGGCTGGCGGGCAGCGGTGCATCAAGCATCGGTGTGGACGGCAGAGAGCCTCGTTTCCCTTAGCTCCATTGCCCTGTCCAGCAGCCTTAAGGCACCTGCTGCGCTGCTGCAAGCCATCTGGGGCTCAGAGCAGGTTCAGGTGCGTTGTAAAGGAGGGTTGAAACAAGCGGAAACAAGCCAGTAGAGAGGGTGCACAATGCATCTGCCCCTGTATACCTACCTGTACAGCAGGGCTGTCACAAGAGGACTTGTATTCCTCGACTTTCTTGCTTGCATTTTGTGACGGCACAAAGAGAGGAGTCCTGGTTATCCTGAATTTTGTGAGTTTTCTGAATGTTCCCCATTGCTCACAGTTGGTCATGCTGCCATCGCAGGTCCAGCTGCGCCAAGTGGCACAGGCCAGCCTGGCAGCGCCTGGCCTCCTCCCCCTGAGGGCCTCTAGAGCGCTGTGGCTCAGCCTGTCAGACCTAGCCCTCAGGTGCTGGCCGGCTCAGCCGACCAACCAGTATGATGCGGAGGCTCGCAGCGCCGCCTTTGCCAGCCTGGTTACCCCACTGGTGCAGCTGTTCCAGCAAGCTGCGGCGGCGGCAGCTGCCCGAGGCGGAGGGTTGGGTGACGACGTCGCAGTAGCGGCACGGAATGCCGCCGCCATTGCTGCCTGCATCGTGCAGAGCTACAACGGAAGCCCCAAGGCGGTTCGCAGCATTGTGAGTGCGTCGCTGGTGACACCAGCGCTCCCCAGTGTGGTCGCCATTCTGCACGCCAGTGGCGTGGGCGGCGGCAGCGCCAGCACCGGCCGGTCGCCTCGTGGCAGGGCTGCGGCATCGCTGCTGCGCCTGGCGGCAACTTCCCTGCAGGTTCTTGCCACTGAGCTGGGCACTGAAGGGGTTGACCAGCTGCTGTCTGCCCTTGTCCAAGTGTTCTCGGCCACAGGCAAGAAGTGCTGCACACTTGAAGTTGGCACAGGGCTGTGTGCTGTCGTATCGGCGTAAGCAGCCCCCCTCACTTCTACAATTCACAGCACATGCTTCCGTTTCGCACAGAGTATCTGCAAGCGGTGCATGAGTGTTGTCTTGCTGCCGTTCCAATCTTGCACGGCGTTTGAATCCTGTAGTGCCTGGCCTGCTCTGCCCCCTGCCTGCACCCATTCCCATCACTGATCCATTCAAGACATGCACAAATCCATACAATCCGCCTTTCCAACCATCATGCCACCCACCCCACTGCGCATCTTACCATAACGGTGTTTGTTTGCGCAGGCGGTGGCGATCCTTCCTTTGAGTCTGATCTGTTGATGATGCAGCTGGTGGGCTCCATCCTTAGCCAGGGCGGCACACAGAAGCACACGGCGCTGCTGATGCCCGCTCTGCAGTACTGCCTGGCGGTATGGGACCGTACCGCCTCGCCCCAGGCTGCCACTGCAACAGATGCAGACCTGCCACACGTGCAGGCAGCCACTCTAGCTGCGCTGCTGTCTCTGCTGCGGTACCGCTGGCGCACCCTAGTTGGCGGCGATGTCAAGCCCTTACCTGGCCAACAGGCAACGGCTGGCTCCGCCTCCCTTGCAAATACTGCGGCAGCGGCGGCAGCCGTGGCTGCGAACCAGCAGCAGCAGCAGGCTGCGCCAGGTGCTGCAGGAGAAGGGGGTGGTGCTGGTGAAGCTGTCGTACAGCGGGTGCTGCAGCTGCTTGTGGGCTACTTTGAAGCAGCGGGCAGGCTGCAGGTGGTGCTGGCATCGGTGGATGCGAGGCTCGTGCTGGAAGAGCTTTTCGAGCTGCATGTGAGTAGCTGTATTGGGCGCCGAGGTAGGCAGGCTTTTTAGGTGCCTGTTGGTTGCAGTGGGGTGGCCAATTTATGCATGAATAGGTGTGGAGTGCCGCATGAGTGCAATTTGCGATTTGGATTTGCTTGAAGGCAACAACGTAGTCGCAGCCTCAAGCAGGGCAGAGACCTTATGTGGAATGCAAGCGGGGCTTGCACATCATTGCCCTTATTGCCCCGCCCACCCTGTTCCTTGCAGGTGGTCACCAAGCTCTACTCCCTGCCCCTCTTCCAGCCCGCACGAGGCCCCCTGGCAGTTGCCCTGCTGTCCATGCTGCTTAGCAGGCTGTACGGCGGCGCACAGGAGGCACTGCTAGACACAATATACAGCCTGGCAGCTGCCAACTGGACGGATTTCCACGTCAGCATTCTGCCGCACTTCGTGGAGTCCAGGCTGGCGCCAGCTGGGGTGGGCCCCAGCGAGCGCGGCGCCCTGCTGGCGCTCTTTGGGCAGGGTGACATGCAGCCCCACACATTTGAGCGCAGCCTGCTGGCTTTCTTGAATGACGCCGCCTTCTATGAACGCGCAGCATCCCACTCCATCGGTTAGACGGCCTCACCCTTTCTGCGCCCGATGCAGCAGCAGACTTCTTGCGCCTGGGATGATAGATGTATGCAACTCAAGCATAATCTGTAACTTGTCCCTCCCGCAAAGTGTGCTGGGTGTTGCAGGTTTCCTTAAGCAGAGGCACAGCCAGTTGTAGGCGTAGGCTTCTTGGATTGCCTTCGCTCAATGAAGTGTCATTGTTGCCGCTTCCCAAGAAGCTCAATAGACACATCTCCAGGTCGGACCTCCAGCAGGTCTCCGCTGGTGGCGGCCGCTCCTGGCGGCAGGTCTGCTGCAGTGGGCCGCCTGCTGAGGTGCTGCGCCCAGAATTCCATCAACCGCCGCATCTCGGCTGGGCCCTGTATGTGACACAAACAATACAAGTGATGTCAGTGGCGGTGCATGCACACAGACGGTACAGGCATGTGTCTTTTCGCACCAACACGCAAGTGTTGGAGGTGTTCACATGCACAAGGGGGGTCCCTGGACAGTCAAGTCATAGATGAAAACGACCTGCGCATTTACAGACGGCAATGATCTGCCACCCTGCAACTATACACAGTTTGGCATGCTACTGTGTGCTATACCTGAGGCATTGCGTGACCCTTGCCAGGGATAGGGTGAACTGCAACCTCCGTGCCAAATGACTGGCGAAGTCCTGCTGCCGTTTCTTCCACAGCTCGTCTGCTCACCACTGCAGCAACAGCACCAAATGACCATAGAATGCAGAAATCAGCAGAGAAGCCTATGCTAGCATTGAGGAGGTTGCCAAAAACATGTACAGGCCAGTTCCAGAAGGTGGTCCGAGATCAGCGTGGCAACCACATAACACAATGCGAGAACAATCTGTACAAAGGGCAGCAACAAGCCCCACCGTTGTCTGCGCTGCCGTGTGTTAGAAGCACTGCTGTGCTGGCTTTGCCCGTTTCACTGCTGCCATTACTGCCATCCTGCTTGCTGTGCGGGGACATCCCTTGTGCCAGCTGTTCAGGCAGCAGTGCTGCAGAAACCGCCACGCAGCTGCCCAGAGGTTCCCCCGCCGACTGTTGCTGCCGAGCGAGCTCCAGAGCCACTGTGCCGCCCTGCAACGCTCGTCAACAGAATGAGCACTTCGAAGAAAGGGCATGGCAGATGTGGCGCCAGCGCTTCAAGCCACCCAGTTTACCAAACTATAGCACTCGACTGTCTGCCATACATCAGAAGAGCCCCTTGCAGATGGTACACAGGAGCGGCAGCCCACATCGTCCAACCAACGATAGCAACAAACATCGACAGCAGCCCATCGCCCTGGACAGCAGCGGCAACAGCATCTGTTGCAGCAGCATCAGCAGCAACATCAGGAGCGCTCCGGGGTGGCAACAACAGCAGCAGCAGCAGCAGCCCAGAAGCAACAGCAACCACCGCAGCAGCTTGACCAGCAGCCGCAGTACCAGCATCTGCACACCTGGGAAAAGCCCAATAAATGGACCCTGTGTGCTTGCCAGCCGCACACACGCAGCAGTGCTGCCAACAGCTGCTGCAGGGCGGCCACTGTCTGCTGCAGGCTGCGGATGCGCCGTAGCTCACCCGGCCTCCCCTGCACGCAGCAGAACAGATCGGCACACTTCACTCAGTTGTGGTGGGCCCAAGGATGCAGCAGAACAGAGCGACGATGTTACTCAGCGGTGTGTTTACAACTGCAGCAGAACCGGAGGCAATACTGTGTGTGTGATCTGCACAGTAACCAACCAGCAGATGGCTGCATGCCGCGGCAACTTGGTCACTGTCGCTGCAGCTTTGTGGTGCAAGGGGGCCAAGGAGCCACGCTCCCAAGCCCCAACCTGCAACGACAGCAATGCCCCGCACCCGAGATGCCTCCAACACTTCCCGCAGCTGCCTGCTCCATTATTGTTTAGGAAAAGAGCCTGAATGCCGTGCATCTCACACACATGTGACTTCAAGAAAGGCAAAGATGAAAGGACATACCACCTCACCTCAATCAACTCAAAGTCTTCCGTAAACACAGTATACCAGCTCAAGCCGCCGTCTGAGAACGGAACCTCCTGGGGACCGCCCAGCGCCAGTGCAGCAGTCTGCACCAAGCAAGCAGGCAAACTAGGGGAGAAATTGCGACTTGAGTCACAAGGTACGAACAACTGCAGCCGGCCATAGCTGTGGGTATGGTACAACCAACACCAAGAACTCCACGCATGAAGTGCACCGCTGGTTTGATTGCTCTGTTGAATCAACTGCATGTTCATGCCAGGCGGCAAGGCAGCCAATTTGAGCGAAACAGCGCACCTGTGGCAGGGCCATCTGCCTGGCAAGCTTTGCAAAAGCGGCGGGCCGGTCGCCTAAGCCGTGCAGCAGCAGCAGCAAGTTCTCATCCACGCCGTCTGCCGCCGGCACATACTCCCAAGGTGCCGCCGCCAGCAGCGGTGGGAGCAGCGCCGCCGTGGGAGCCGGCTTTGCTGTCCCAGCACCAACCTGTGCCCCTGCTGCTGGTGCAGAAGCGACGGCGGTGGCATGCCCTGGTGCTGCCAGTGCCTGTGATGCTGCTACCGCCAACTCTTGCAGCAACGTCTGCACATCCTCGTTGCCAGGCTCTATTAGCCCTGCCTGCTGTGCAGCTGCTGAAGCTGCTGCGGGCTGCCCCAGGTGCTTTAAAGCTGTGGCTTTGCGGAACAGGGCCTTCACCCACCTGCAGGGTCAGTGGCAGGCCAGGCACGGAACCTGATGGGTGCTGCTGATGCTCCATATATATACAAACTACTGCTTGCAAACTACTGTTTGGCACAGTGCATCATGTGTTGCAAACCCACCCAATCACACCCAACGGCAAACATGCTGGCACCAGAGTGGTCAAGCCAGCACTGGTGTACATTTCAATGTGGGGTATCGGTGCAGTAAAGGGAGCATAGCACCTGCCCACTTCCTCACTTTGGTTCCACCGCCAGAGCGGCTTCTGCATCTGCTAGCGCCGCCGCCCATTGCCTTAGCTTCAGGTGCGCTGCTGCTCTGCAGGTGCATGGCGATCGGGTGGCTAGTGCAGCGGAGGGACACCAATCTTCCTAAAGCTTGCCAATGCGTGCGGCGGCAAGGCGGCAGCGGGCGTACCTGTTGCCATACAGCACGTGCACTCCTGAAGGGTCGTGCAAACCATCGCACATACTGATCGCATTGCTGTAGTTTTCCACGGCGGATGCGAAATCTCCAGCTGCAAATGCAGCGTTGCCCCGAGCCTTGATCGAGGCCACCGCCTTTGCACCCTCTGCTGCTGTCGTAGCCATGTATGGTGTCAGGGGTCTGAAAGGAGGCATTAAAATTACCCTCTCACATGCGGCCGACAGGGGCACATGAAGGTTGAGTAAGAAATCTGCGAAGGCGCATCAAGCTGCAAGCTGGGCCGCGTCTCCCGCCGCTTGATTTCAAACAAAGACAATTTGAGGAGTGCAACTCGAGCCGTCCGAGGTGGGTTCTGGCGCGTGGGCACACAGGTTTGAGGAGTCTGATACGGAACCCTCCCTGCTCCAGCGCACTTGGGGGCCTTCAGGCCAGCATTTCCATCTAAACAGCGGGCTGCCACCCGATCGCCGCTGCACTGAGGTTTGTCAGCGCTGGTCTGGATCAGGTGGTGGGCGGGTGGGCGGCTTCTTTGGTGGAGCTGCACCGGATAGGCAGGCTGTTCAATCATGCCCCCAGCCAGCAGATGTGAACACCACTGCTGTGCAAACCATGCAGCATGGAAAGTCCCTCATGATGATTGAAGGTTTTTTTATCTGCAGGCTCAGGAGGCAGCACTGTGGCATGGCAAAACGCGGGCGAGAGTCGTCGGCGCCGCCTGGTGGCGCTGCTGCCATCAGCCCAGAGATCAGGCTGCCCACTGCTACGCCTCTGTGGCTGCATGCGGGTACTGATGAAAAGTGAGAAATGCATTCCTGGTGCTCTCCGCTGTGCAGTGTGGTGCTGTGCTGTGTTGCGCTGGACACGCAGCAAGCTTTCTGTGGCGGGTGCTGCCTGCCTCGGCAGCTTACATGTATGCGTGTATGCCTGTCTGCATGTATGCGGCACACTTTGGTTATACACTGTGGCAACTTCCCACCGGCAGGCTCTAGCCACCCTCCCTGCCCACCCGTGACCCCATTCATGGCCCTATTTCTGCCCGTGTCTCGCCCCTTTTCACTTCATTCCACTGCTAGCACGAGTGTGCCTATTTTACGTACTTTGTGCCAATTGAAGCAGGGAAAGGTGCCGCCTCCACCATCACCCACCCTGCATCCCAAGAGATGCATTCATTTGTGGCCCATTCTGCCAAATGTGCCATGCAGGTTCCTCCTGCTGCAAGATCCTGACACAGGAGACGTTCTGCTGCCCCTCATCTACCTTAAGGCCGTCCTGGGAGCCAACTACTCGAGGAAGCTGGCAGCCCTGAAGCACCGACAAGTGACAGGTAACCAAGAGGACGCAGCGCTTACCTCCCGGCAACGCAGCGCTTACCTCCCGGCATGCCGGTTTATGCTGTAGCTAAGCCCAGCTTGGGTATTTTGATGCTGTGTGGTGACAGGGTATGCCATATACAGCTTGGAAAAGGTCGCAGATTACTGTCAGACTGAGTTACGGGCTTTTTTACCATGTATTTGGGCAAAGGGTGTTTCATTTAATTTTGGCACCTCGCGACTCATTCTTCTGCTGCAGTTCCTGCCAACAGCCCACCTGGCCTGGCTGACAAAGGTGGTCTACTGTACTGGCAGTGGGCCTTTGAGGCTCCCACAGACATCAAGACTTTGATTCGGCGGGAACTGGGGGAGAACGGCGCACCGCAGGTTGATGGGAGGGTGGGGTGGGGCTGGTGGCTGCGGCTGGTTGCTGGGCGGGTGGATGTATGGGTGCCGTGGATTGGCAGGCGCTGCGTGTCCAGGTCACCATTGATAGCCGTAACTCTAAGCATGCAGGACTAAAAATCTGTTCAGATACCTGCATACTTGACTTGTGCCTGGGCGCCGGGCCAGCCATGCCCGCCTGGTATAGGGCACTTTGGGGCGGGGTGGGTGCACGCCATTGCGCACCCTGTGTGCCCTTCTGGTCGTTCTCACGTGCCCTTCCTTCATGTACTGCACATGCCCTTTCCCTTTTGGTACTGCAACTTGCAGGGCCACATGCGTCTGGTGCTTGCGCCGATAGTTTACAACGCCATGGTGCAGAGAGAGGACCTGCACACCCACCCGCTGCTCATAGCGCTGCACTGGGCCCTGCGCCCCAGCACCTACTGGCCGCTGCTCATGTAAGCACTGCCAAGTGGTGAGGTAGCGGTGGGGTGGGCTTG
Source organism: Ettlia oleoabundans (assembly GCA_019693395.1). NCBI lineage: Eukaryota > Viridiplantae > Chlorophyta > Chlorophyceae > Chlamydomonadales > Ettlia > Ettlia oleoabundans. Next base: position 25,394 of record JAAMXP010001201.1, on the reverse strand, counting down.
ACTGTCCCATATTAGTGGAAAGACAGTGCCACCTGCACATACTGTGCTACAGCTGCAATCTCGACGCAACTGTTGTTGTTGCTGGTGCATGTGTGGCACACAGCCTCCACACCGCCAAAGCTCGACAAAGTCTTGAGCCAGTAGAGCTCGCTCGTATCGCACCTTGATTTGCGCCTCTTCTTTTTTCCACTGCAGCCCACCTGGCGAGCCCAATATTGAGGAGCTGGATACCAAGGCAGCTGAACTTGGGGCGAGTGGCGGAGCACCACCCTTTGCAGGTCCTGCATCGCTTGAAGAGACAGGTGGGTTCTCTTGTGCTGTGCAGCACTTGCACACATTCTCGAAAGCAATAGGCAGAGTATAGAAGGGTAAAGCACAAAGAGAGGCCAACAGTACGTCTACATCTACATGTTGTTTCAATCCCAACCCAAGCTGCTCCCAAGTAATAATAATTTGGCGACAGGCGTACACACGTCCGTGTGCGTAATGGCGCTGCACCAACATCTGTAAGACCATAGCAGCGTGACACTATCGCAAATTCCGCTTGCAGCCATTCATGGAAAACCTGCTCCTCTTCCATCCACGTGCCGCCTGCAGCTCTGAAGTACATGTTTTTGTTCAAGGACCAGGAGGAGGTGGAGCAGTCTAAGCGGTCTCGTACCACAGGAACCGCGGTACAGGTGGTGGTACTGCTGCATATGCTGGGTCACTGCTGTAATGCTGTATGTGCCTGCCGTACAGATCCTTGTGCATGCTGTGTCTGCTGTGGATGTATGCGATTCGGAAGCCGCCCAAGTTTGACGCACACCCTGGATATGTGGTGGACGCCTTTCTCTGCATGTCGCGCTGTTTCCTTGCATATCAAGTGGGACGCCGGCATGGCTAAGGTTGCAACTAGTAGGGGTAAGCACCTGTGCCTTTTTTGCATATTTTGCAGCAAGAGGGTTCGGCCATTGTGGAGGAGGTGGTGCGGTATGGGACCCGCCAAGCTGGCACTGGCCAGCTCAGCGCAACAGCCGCAGTTGACGGCGCCTACGGTGACGGCCAAAGCCTACAGGAGGCCGCCTCACGGCCTAGCGCCAGCGCTCCGCTCCCATCTCGCTCGCCGCCACCATCTCCAACAGCGGCTGCGGCTGCTGCTGCTGTAACGGGTGGTGGGGCGCAGGCATGGCGGCGTGGGCTACAGCAGCAGCCAGATGCAGGGGGAACCTCTGGCCAGTCACGCTGTGGGACACCCGCACCTGCCACCGCCACTCCGGCGGTTTTGCAAGGTGCCCTGCAGCCGCTGATGGCAGCCGGACAGCACCAGCAGCAACAACTAGGGGCAGTGCAGGAGCAGCAGCTCGTGCTTGTGGTGCAACAGGCCTTAGAGCAGGAGCTACAACCACTGCGGCAGCGTGTGGATGCACTGGCGCAGGTTAGCGCTTCCCTGTTGCTGGTGCTACGGAGTCCTGATGCTGCCTTACCTGCCCCCGCCCCATTCCCTGCTTTTGTTATCCATCGCCGGGATGCCATTTGGCTTCCTTGAAATCCAGTCTGCCTGCCTTTCCGTCACCGAAACGCTGCAATATGTTCTCTGCTCAGCAGCTGCATTTCTCACTAATGCCAGCATGTTTCTGTCTCGCATTGTGGCCTGCTGGGTTGCAAGCACACCGGAAGTTGCCGAATGTGTGTATGCCACCCTGGCTGTCTGCTTGTCTGCAATGCATGCCTCTTTGTCAGCCCGCCAGTGTGACGTGTTGTTGCCTTCCTGCCTGCCTGCTTGATGGCCTCAATGGCTGCGCGCAGGAAGTCGCTGCTATCAAGCATGCTATGTCTTTGGGACCTCGGCCTGCAGCAGCCACAGCCATCCCGCCCCAGACTTCTGCCTCCCCTGCAGCTCATACACCGCAGCCAATGATGCCCCCCGTCAGCCAGCCTGGGCCAGGACTTGCAGCATCGCCTGCTGCAGCGTCGGCCGCCCCGCTGGCAGCGGCACTTGAGGTGGCCCCCCTGCGGGAGTTTCTAAGGAGCCAGCTGGGGGGAGCGTGGATGCAACCTCCTTCACAGGAGCAGCCGCCCCAACAGCAGCAACAGGGCCCCAAGCAACAGAATGTGATAGCAGGCCAGCCTTGCCAGCCACCGCTGCAAGAGGTCTCACTCAACCCGCCAACCTCCCCTCCCTCTCGGGTGCAAGCGCAGCTGGAGCTGACACTCAACCCCTCTAAGCAGCGGCAGCGCCAGCAGCAGCAGCAGCAAAAAATGGAGCGGCCGCTACTGCAGGAGCCTCAACCGCAGTCAAGCAGCATGCAGGGGCAGACTGCAGTAGAGGCTGTTGCTAAAATGCTTTCGCCCAACTTCGATCCTCAATCATTGGTGGGTCTTCAAGTCCCATTCTGCAGTCTCGCTGGCTTGATGTTGGTGCAAGCAAAGCTGCTTGTGTGTAAAGCATTGCTCTATTCCTGCTGTTTTGCAATCTCATGTACCAGTTGGACCTGCCTTTTTGGAAGTCCTACGCCGTTTGGAACTGCCTTACCTGGCTGCAGGCCTCCTTGACCAGCTTGATAGGCCAGCTCAGCAGCCAGACAGCCAAGCAATCAACACAGCTGCCGGAGCAGTTAACCTTGCGCGGCCCAGTCAGCAGCCTCCGCACCACCAGCGGCATCCCAGGGGCACCCTCCGCAGTGGGAAACGGCACTGCTGTCCCTACAAATGGCCTGTTTGAGGGCCTCGGGGCGCTGTCAGGCGGCTTTGCCAGCAGCGGCGGCGGAGTCCAAGCCGCAGGTGGTGGGTCTGGTACAGTGGGAGGGAGCGCAAGCACCCAGCTGCCCGCTGACGTGGTAAGGGTGAGGGAGCCACACTCGTATCAGTCGGGTGCCTCCCTATCTTCCATCCTCGCAGGTCAGCCAGCGCTGGGAATCTCGGACTGGAGCCAACTCCTGCAACAGGTGAGCTGCTGTTTGAGTCTTTACTATGTTTGTGAGTTGGGTGTGATTCGTTTTACAGCACTGCTCCCTTGTTGGCGAGCTCAAGTGGGTCGTTTTTGGAGCGGCTGTTGCTCCTGCTCTGTTGATTTATCATCCTGTCGTGGTCTATTTTGCTTTGCAGCTGAGTCCGGGGGCCTTGGATGCCGCAGTGCACGCGCTAGTGCAGCACGCTTCCCAAGAGCACCAGCAGCTTTCAGGGCAGCAAATGCAGCAACCGCAGCAGCAGGCGCCAGGGCAGCAGTCCCAGCAGTAGCAGCAGGCAGCAGGGGCCCAGCAGGCCATCACACAGCATTCGCAGCGGCAGCAGTTGTAGCAGCAGAGGCAGGGCAACAGGAGTCGCTGCAGACGTGCCTCACGCTCCTGGGACTAAAACAAGTCAAGATTACACAATCCTACATACAGCTGCAACAAGTGTTACGAATCTCTGCCATCGTATCAACCCACATCCAAGCACAACGAGGCAATTGATAAAGCAGCAACAAGTCTCAGTACAACATCAGCATGGTGGCGGAACAAACTCAGATAGTGTAAAACAGGTGTACTGCTCTATTACAGTCAGGGGGGTGTACATCAGCAGGGCAGCCACCAGGTTTGTAAGATAGCTCCCCCTGGCCGCCTTGCCACCTTTCTTGCCCAAGGAACGCTCCAGTGGGAGAAGCTGCATAGGCACAGGATGAGTAAGGTGGTAAGGTAACTGGGTAGGTGAGCAGGGCTTGCAAAGAGGCGCCAAGAATGACAACCTTGAAGTTGAATTGAAGTTAAGCTCCGTTCACAACTCATTGCAACCTGCTCGGTGTGACAATGCTCTCTGCAGTGCAAAGATGCAAATCAAGTATATGCTTGCACTAGTAACCACAGAAACGACTTAGTAAACTGTCACCTGCTTCTTCTCAGCCAGCTCAGAGAGCATCCCAGAAGGGTCGCCTCCCCACAGCTCAGCAGCCTGCCACTACGCCAGGTGACAGCTGTCCCTGCCGCAGCGCCGTCCGCAGCTGCGACAGCTGCAACTCTTGCTGCTGCTGGGGACCTGCTGTATCTGCTCCTGTTCCTGATCACGCTGCTGAACCTGCCGCTCAGGGTCAGCCGCCGGCCAGCCCTCCAGCAGGAACATTTCCTGGACGACCGCGGCAGCTGCCTCTTCGATGCTGCATTTAGCAGGCAGCAGCTTAATTTCCTCCCCGTCGTAAGCTGCCTCCTCCACTGCCTCTATTGCCGCCGCACCAAACAGCCGCACCAGGAGCGGGCGCAGCGGTGGGGCTGGCGCTTGCTGGCTGTGGCCCGCTGCATCTGCATGGCGGCAGCCTCATCAGCCTCCCAGCACAGCACCAACCCCTCACAGCAGGCCACATCCAGCACAAGCCCTTGCTGTGATGCTGCCACCACTACTGCAGCTACTTAGAATCCAAAGTTTACCCTTCTCTGAGAAGACTTTCCTCCCCGCCGGCCCCGGCTCAAAAGATGCCGTGCCTGCTGAACTTCGACTTGTCGTTCACGGCGCCATTAAGTTGCGTCATTGTCGTGATGGCTTCGATCCATAAGAACAACTGATGAGTACAACCCATGGGGATGCATACGACAAACCTGGCAGACCCCTGTCACTTTACCGGCAACCCCCCATTGCTCTCGTGATTTTACTTGGTGCAGTAGAACGAACAGAGGGTCCCGCTGTAAACCTCCGCTATCAGGACGATCATACGTGGGACGTGGCAGCAACCACCACATCGATGGAAGTCGGCACTTGCCTGCCGCTATCCCCTGGCCCCGGCGGAGTGCCCCCCCCCCCCCCACCCACACCCACACAAGTGGATCCCCCTAAGGCATTGCGAGCAGACCGTTACACGTAAAGCAGCGGCAACGTGCGTGGGAAACTAATCAATTGTTTTGTTTTGCTACAGCTCAAGCTCTTGCACTCACGCAGGCGGTGGAATCGATTACTGCTCACCGCCCTCCAGCAGCACCTGCCTGCCATTGGTATATTGCACCCACCGCCCCTCGGCCATCTGAAGCTGGAAGCGCTCCTGCAACAGAAGGTAAGCGCTTTGTAGATGGTTAAAGCTACAAGTGAGGCAGTGAGCGTCAAGATGCCAGCCAGCAGCAGGTCAGCTGTGCCAAACGACAAAGCTGAAGTTTTGTCGGACGTAGATGCAATGCACTGGAGCAGTGTCGACTCGACTTTGTGCTGTTTTTGGGGGGCACGAAAATGCCTACATGTTCTAGCCGGAAGCGCTGAAGCATCATGCGAGGTCCCACTCCGCCGCGGCACTCCACGGTCTGAATCCTGCAGCCAACAAGGACCGATTGGAGGGAATTGACACACGCAAGGGCGGGGCTATCAGCCACCTTACCTACCGCACTCCAGGTGGAAGTGCACAACAGTGGCAAGTCAGCATGAGCAACAACCGTACGGCCAACCACGCCACCTGGGCTGGTGAGGGGTGTACCTGTCCGGCATGATCACATGCACAACGCGGCCTGGCACCCAGTCTTGCCGCTCAGACCACCACACCCTGCACCAGGGCAGTTGATGCAGGGAAAACAGCAGCAGCAGCATATGACACAGGCACTGTCGCCATGTGTTTCCGTGATGAGAAGGCAACCGTATAAAAAATACAACGTCACGTTGATGCATCCCGATGGCATCCAGTCCCCCACACACCTGACAGCCTTGCCTAGCAGGGTGGGCCCAAAGGTTGTGTACAGCGGCACGCCTGCTGGCGCAACATCATCTGTTGCTTGTGACTGCTTTGACACCTCTACCAGCTCAGCTTGCAGGCACTCAATCAGCACCCGCTTCTCCTTCAGCTCCTGTAAAAACAACGTGGCAACAGTAGGGTGGCATGATCTACACCTTCTAATCAAGCAGAAATGGTGGGGTGGCATGATCTACATTCTGGTTTGTGCAGCGTGGACCACCAGAACGTCATTGTGCATTAAAGAGCGCAGACGCATTGCCTCCCACAGCCTGCAGCAGACGCGGCTGATGTGGCTGCTGTCACAATAGCCTGCTGCTAGGGGCGGGCAGGCTTCCACTCCAGCAAGCCAGCTTAGCACCCACCTCCTCAAGAAGGGTCAAGTCCTCGGTTGCAGCAGCAGCTGCCGCCTCCTGCTGCTGGGCAGCTGCCGCCAGTTGCTCCTGCAGCCGCAGAACCTCCTCCCCTTTTTGCTCCAAAGCCTGCTCTAGTTCAAGCAACCGGCCCTGCCAATGCTGTTGCTCTTCCTCCTCCGTCTTATTCCTCTCCTGCTCGTCCTGCCCAGCCTGCTGCTGTTGCTCCAGATGGGCGTCAACTTTTTGGTGCACAAGCGCCTCAGCCGCCAACAACTTCCCCCTCAAAAACTGCACCTCCTCCTCCCTCTCCCTCAGCTGACTCCTGGCCCGATTGAGCGCCTGCCGCTGCGCTACCAGCTGCGCCTGCCAGTCAGAGGCAATCGCCCCGAGGTGCCGCTGCTGCTGTTGCTCCTCCTCCACCTCCGCCGCCGCCGCTTGTGCGGCGGCAGCAGCGGCCTTGGCCCGTGCTGCTGCCTCTTCGGCAACCCTGGCTGCCGCCTGCGCCCGCCGAACAGCGGCGAGGCTTGCCATCTGCTGTGCTGGGTGTGCGGCTGGCACTGGCGAGCCGGTGCCAACTGCAGCCGGTGGTGTATAGCGCGTTGCTGAGGGGAAGGCAGCATGGGTGTTCCTCCTGGGTTGTTGGGCAGGGTGGGTTTGGGGTGGCACTGCTGGCCGGCTGGGCTGGCTGGTGATATAGGCTGGCAGGCGCCAGGGATCAGGCAAGTCCAGCTGACTGCGCTGCAGCTCTAGCGATGCCTGGAGCTCCTGAACGTCGCCAGAGCTGGACGCCTGGTGGAAAGGAACATCAGAACCTGGCTGCCGCCGCATTTGGTGGTGAGGGGACGACCGCCCCGCGGCTTGCCTTCTGGGGAAACGGCGCCACGCATGTGCTTCTGAAGCTGCGCCGTCGGCTGTTGCCCATGCAGCATTGCGGCTGGAAAGGCGTTGTCCAAGGCGCCGCACTGGCGCTGCCTGAAGAGGCGGTGGTGATGAGTCTTTGCCTGCGTCAGCGATGGAAGCCGTACTATGCAACCATGACGCACGGCCCTAGTGACAACGCCCCGCAAGCTGCGCGTGGCATCCATCACACAGAACTGTCAGCGGGATTTGCAGTCGAGCTGCTCACTCACCAGCTTTAACCGCTACTGTGAGCCAGGAGCGAAGGTCGGCGCCGGAGCGAGAAACATGCTGCGTGGCGGCGGCATTCAAGCGACCTGCCCTGTGTAGCGGCAACCCTGCAGGGTGGATGGGCGGCTCGGCATCAGACGCTCCGACGATCATAGGCGTGCTGCCGAGAAAACAGCATCAAGCTCTAGCACCTGCCCTTAAGCGGCCATGCTGCACCTGAAGGCTGCGAGGGAAGCCTGCTGCATATGTAGCCGCTACTGGTAACAAAGTGCCCCATCACGGCCCCCGAAACGCCCGCTCAGACTCAGGGTTTCGAGATCACCGCCGGTGCATGCGTTGCGGCCAGAGCTCCACCGTGCTTAATGAGGAATTTGACGACCAAAAATGCTGATAGTATGGTGTCGAGGGCTGCCCGTCTCCCCGCAAATTAAAAATGGCAGCTCACTGTGGTACGCGGGTGTACCTGCGCTGTGTACAATGCGGCCCATCTGCACCACCATCTCCTTGGCTACCACAATTACGAGTGAAAACTGTTACAAATTCTGGCTGGTTACATAGGCCATCACAGTTCGTCACAGCTCAAACTGCGTGCCCAAAATGCAGTGCCAACACCTCATCAGCTGCTTCCTCAGCTTGTCGTGCCTCCGCTAGCAGCACCTCGGCCGCCCCTATCCCTCCTGCTCCTGATCCCCCAGCTGCGGCCGCAGCTGCCGCCAGACGCAGCGCCTGCGCCAGCTGCCGCCACTGAAATGCCACGGCGGTGCTGCCGGGCGGGTAGCTGTGCTGCAATACCGCAAGGCTGTGGCGCAAGTGCTGTGCCGCCGCTTCTTGGTTGCCAGCCAGGTGCCATGCGTGCGCCAATGCATCGTGCGTAGCACCCAGCAGCAAGTTGTGTGGGTGCAGCAGCTGCTGCCGCTGGCGCAGGCACTGGCGCAGCGCCCGCACAATCTGCTGCACCGCCGCTGTTGCTGACGCTGATGGTGGTTTAGAGCCACCCTGCTGCTCCTCGTGCTGCTCCAGCGCAGCCACAGCGCTGGCATGCGCCCCTGCCGCTGCCTGCAGCTCTGGCAACACCTCTTCCTGCCACCTCTCTATGGACAACTGTGCACCGCAGATGCAGCAAGCGCCGCTGCCTGCTGGCAGCTGGTAACGGTGCAACACACCGGCTGGCACGGTGCACGTCGGCAGCACAGACCCCGCGCACCGACCGCCGCTGCTGGAGCACTTCAGCCCAGCAGGAGCCAGATCCACCAGCTGCCCTGCTGTTCCGGCACAGGCACGGCAACGGCAGTTGAAGTGGTACTGCTGCAATAGAGCCCGCCGCCGCTGCGTCGCTGTCATCTCGCCCGCCTGAGGGCCGTAGCAGTGCAGCAGTGGCTCGCCTGGCGCCGCTTCTTCCACCGTACGCACAACAAGCTTGCCTGCCTACAGGGCAGCCACATGGGGGGAGGACAGCTAGCAGAAGAATATAAAAACAAACTCAACCGGCAGACCGCACACCTGAGCACTTCTTCCACACCAACAGGTAGAAGATCATGGACAGCTTCACAAGGGCACGCTTGGTTTCCAGCTGCTATGGGCCGTCGGATACCCTGCCCCTAGGCGCCCTCATGGTTAATTACTTTTTGCCTGCACACCCACCTCAAAGCGTGTGGCCACATTGGGCAGGCAGCTGTGGTTCAATAGGCTGCCCACCTGCACACAGAGAGATGACGTTTTGAGGTGTTGCGCCTTGTAGCTTGGCTTGACAAAGAAGAAACACACAGCCCAGCGCATTGCGGCGATCAATATCGGCAGAACATTACGGCAGTATCAATAGCATCCTAAAACGGACCTGCGGCAGTGCACCATGGCACCAGAAATACCAGTCAATGCAACAGCGCAGAAAGGCTCAGCGCACCGGGTAAAGCGCCAGCGCCAAACGATCCCCACTGCCGTGCCTCTCGGGCGGCACCACCGCCAGCCCATTGATCTGCGCACACACAGGTACGTAAACAAGCAGTCCGCTCTTTAACTTGCTCAGCGTCTCATATCATCTTTGTTTTGCTGGCTCCTGAAAACTGCTACATGCATGCCTAACCCTTGCCCCGACCATTTCTCGCACATTAGTGGCTGTGATGCTCTGCCCTTTGCCACAACCACCCTGTCGTACCTGCATGCGGCAGAGAGCTGTCAGGACATCCTCCACTGTAATACCGCTGCCTGCAAGCTCTTCCCCTCCAGTGGTCGACACTCCTGCTGCTGATGGTGCAATGCTAGCATCCCCTGCCTGACGATGCTGCCCAGCGGCAGCGCCCGCCGACTCCTCGGCACGCTGCCAGGTGGCATGTGCGACTGCCGCCAGGGCCGCCAGCTGTACGACCTCTGTTGGATCCATCTTTTCAAAATGCGTGCCTAGGGAAGCCACCTGGCCAGCAACTGGGGAGCCAGGTCCTGCCAATGCTAGCCTCCTTGCCAATCTCAGCGCAGCTAGGGCCTCGGCAGGCAGCAGCACAGTCCAGGGACGGCCGCATTCTGGGCCACCAGGCTGGTGGAAAGCATCGGCAGAACGGCAGGCGGCGCTGCAGTAGGCGGGCATGGGGCAGCTGCGGCAGTAGTAGGGCGCTGCTAACCCCGCCAACGGGGCCAGGCAGGTTGCACAGACCTGCATGCCAGCAGGCAGAGCATGAACACGCATTGGGTATTAGGCAACATGTGGATATTGGGGCGGTGTGTCAAACAGATTGACAACAAATATTTGCAAGCCAGGCCTGCCTGGTACAACCTGACCAGCAGCACCCTGCAGCAGCGCAGCACACCTACCAATCGGCGGCCCAGCTTGGTCAGAGCAAAGCTGAAAGGCTGCTCCTGCAGCACATCCTGCCCTGCTGGTAGCGCCTCAGCAGCTGCCAAGCACCGTCCTTCATCCTGCGTCTGCTGCACAGACAGCTGCGAGCCGGCAGCTTTCACCAAGAACTGCAGCTGGTCTGACGGTCCATTGGAACTACCCAGCTCAGCAGTAACCGCTGTGGAAGCTGCAGCAGCTGAAGCCGCTGCTGACTCTGCGATCTCGCTGGGAGTGGCGTGGCCATTGGCGGCTGACGCAGCCTCAGCACCACCACCGGTGCTGCTATCCTCCACCGTGACATCTGTCCCTTGCTGCGTTTCAAGCTCTGCCACCAGTGCTGCCGCTTCTGAAGAATCTGCCTGCTGCTCCTGCAGCAGCTGCAGCGCGCGACGTGCGTTCAGCAGCGTGCCTGGGCTGCCGCCACGGCCCAGTGCTCGCGCCGCCCACGCTCGGCGATACCAACCCTTGGCAAAGGTGGGATCGCAGGTGATGGCAGCAGTGCTGTCCTGCAGCGCTGCCTCCAGTTGAGGTGGCTGCAGCTTGGAGAGACATAGGGCGCGATTGCAGTACAGCCGCGCTGCCAGCTGGGCACCAGAAGCTGTACTGCTGGTCTCATCGCTGTACCGCAGCGCTTCGGAGAAGAGCTGCGCTGCCTGGCGGTACTGGCCACGCCCAAAGGCGGCAGTGCCGCGCTGCTTGCACGAAGCTACGTGCTCCTCATCTGCTGCGCAACCCTGCAGTCAGCACTGGCTGGAGGTAAAGTTTATTTACCTCTGTATGATAAGCTGTAACAGTTGGCCTGCGGCCCCCCCTTGGAACCCCCCTGCTTATCGCTAGCGCAAACGGTATTGTGGCTAGGTGAGTGGTCGGCCAAAAAGCCGGCAACAGCGACAGGGATATGCTGCAGTCTGCAAGCATCCAGAAAGGCTTCCTGACACGATTGGACATCACCTGCACGTTGGGCTGCAACAGCACTGAAGCCACATCGGCAAAAAGCGGCACCGCCACTGCATGCTGGGCGGCGGTGGCCGCGGCAGCTGCGATTGTGGTGCACTCTGCCGGACCGCATCGCGCCTCTACGTCGTGTAGCAAAGCATTTAAGGGGCTCTGCATGTGTCGAGAACAGCCGTGCGATCGGGAACGCCAGCCGGCAGGCGGACAGCAACCGGCCTCTGAGACATAACAGGCCGACGGAAGGGGTCAGCGTTTTGCGACAGTCAGCAGGCCCGGGTGTTTCAGGGCTGTGCAGTACCGAAAGCAGGACAAGCGGCAAGAGCGGCGGCGCAGCGTCGACCCCCGGTCTGCTGGGTTTGTGCCTGTGCCAGCTTTGTGTTAACCATGTGGGCACAGCATGTCCTAGCTTCCTTTTTGGTCTTCATGTTGGCTTCCGATCTTGCCAGGTTCTCAACATACTCAATATTTCCAACATCTGCGTACGTCACGCCAACCCCAAGTGCGAAGGCTGTCGCCAAGGTCATTCGACCATGGCGACAGCACATTTGCGGCGTTCACAACAGAGTGGAACACAGCTGTCCACCATACCAAGATTGCTAAGCTGCCGAAGGCAGCAAGACAAGTCACCCTGCCACATGTGGCGCACCCACTGACATGTGTGCCCATGCGTCTCCCTCATTGCCACATCCCTCATCGTCGAGGCGCTCTCCTTCCGTTCCCGCCTGCACCTTGAAGCGTTCGCTGTGGCGAATACAACAACCCCACGCCCAAAACAAGCGACTTGACATGACGTCCGCACGCCTCGTGCTGCTCGGGGCAGCGTTGCTGCTAGTCCTCTCGCGCAACGCACAGGCGCAGGTGCGAGGCAACCTACTGTCCATGTGATAGAGAGCGTTTCCGGAGGAGATTGGTTCGGGGAAGATGCACGCTGGCCGTGCACCGCCAGGCGCTGGCGCCGCCTTGCCGCCATCCCGCCGGGTCTCCCAAATCAAGCGTTTGCACCACGGCAACTGAGGCAGCCAACTCTTCCCTGTGCAGATGCTGCTGGAAAGGGCAAGGGGGGGGTGCCCCACGCCAGGGGGGCTCAGCGCTGCCGCCGCCAGCAACACCGCCATCACTCTCAGCTGGCAGCCCGCCGACGGGGCACAGCTCGGCTCTTGCTCCAGCTACCTGATTGCCGTGTACAAGGAGGGACAGCCTGACTCAACAGGAAAAACGTTTAAATCCAAAGTAAGTGGTTGGTAGCCGTATTAATAGAGTCAAAAGCCCCACAGCGTCTGTTTTAAAGTTGCACCTGTCAAGCCATCCACCAGCGCTGAACAGTTGAAAATGACTGTGCCCATGTGTGGCTACCCTCCTATGCAGGTCCCTGCTGCAATCATCAGTGGGCTATCCCCACTGGATAGCTATACCGTGCAAGTACGGGCCATCAACCGCCTGGGAGTTGCTGCCAGTGAGCCAGCCCAGCTGAGTGGTGTCGCCACCTCCCCACCCTCTCTTACGTCCACCCTCACCGTCGCCCGGTCAGAGGGTAACAATGATGGCTGGGCTTGTGTTGCTGCACAAGGCTACCCAGCGTGCGCTGCCGGAAACGCCGGCCTGTGCACACCCATCACCTGCGCTGACATGGTGAGCTGGCAGATATGGTGTCCTGGTTGGGGTGAACCATAGTGGGTTGCCATGCCAAGCTGGCACATCAACTTTGTCCGTTTTTTCCAGGTCTTGTACCCCGACTGTTTGGTTCATGCCCCATTCTATCCCGTGACAATTCGTTGTGCTCTGTTTGCCCCCTTGTGCAGGCCCGCCTGGGCCGCTGCGGCGCCCCTTACATCCGTGTGCAGGACTGGCAGCGCCGCACCGTCACCCAATACTGCGCCGCAGAGTGCGGCGGCTGCGCCGGCAAGGCAGTGCCACGCCTTGCAGACAGCATGGCGCCACCTCAGGAGTATTGCTGTGCTTTCGGCAACGGAGCCTACTTTGAGGGGCCCAATGGCCAGGCGCTGTCCGTCTAATGGAGCCGTCACCAGGGGAAACGTTGCTCTATCAGGAAGGCTTGTTTTGACCTCTTATGAGCTAAGCAGCAGCGGCAAAATATGGACACATCCACAGGGAAAGCTCCATTGAGTTGCCAAGCAAATACACTGTTGACCATACGGGTTCATAATACGCACTCAGCTGGTTGCGCGTGAAATGGACATGTATGAATAATATAGTTGTAGATTGAACAGGAAATAAAGCAGAGCCACTCATGCTGCCGTGCGACGCTCGGCTAGCCCACCGCCATCTGCTGCGCCTGCTGTGCCGCCAGCTTCTCGTTCAGAGACGTGTGCAGCTTTGCCGCCGCCCGCTGCGCGACCTCCACCATTTCCTGCATAAACAAGCACCCGCGGTAGTTTGTGTAACTTGAGCTCCACCATCTATAGAAACCTACAACTATGTACCGCATACCCAAAACGAGTGTTGCTGGCAAGGTCTCCTTTCTAATAATGAAAACACAGCAGCCCCCGAATACACAATTTTTGCGGCAGATCTGCTGCGCACACAAAATGGTGGAGCACGCCAGCCGTCAAGCAACTGGTGTGCCTGCCCCTGCAGGCAACAAACTTGCTTGCTGATGCTCCCGGAGCATGCCGGGGGGTAAACGCACCAGTGCCAAGCTGGCGTCTATCCCCTTGTGCCGCCGCTTGGTGATGCCGCACACAGAGCCGCATGGATCCACAACCACCTGTTCAGGGCAACACTTAGAAACCGTTGACATGTTTGCTCCTTATAAGCAGCAGAACTTGGTGTGAACGAGAACTCCGTGGAGCAAAAGTCCTATGTGGAGCTTGACCATGGGTTGGAGCATGTGCTGCTGGGGAAGCTTTGCCCACCTGCAGAGCTGCTGAGCTGCACAGCTCCTCCTCTACTGTCAAGTCCACCACGCAGTGACTCCCAATCTGCGCAGTCATCAGGCAGACAGGCAGGCAGGCAGGCAGGCGGGCGGGCGCGCAGCAACTTTTTGTTGGTCAGCACTCTTGAGCGGCCGTTGTTGCACAGGGCAGGGCAGGGCAGCCAAGGACTGATGCACACTCCTTCCCTGGACCTTCTTCTTGTTATGGAGTATTGAATCACGGCGATCTGCAACCTGCCTGAAGCTCCACTGCAGCCTGCTGCCAGCGTAATACCAACCTCGCGTCTGGACACCCAGTTCCCTGCCCGTCCCACTTGCAACCTCCACACCTGTGACACGGTGACGCAGATGGGCACGGCGTTCACATTCAACCTCGTTGCCTCGGAAGGGTCGTCGTCAACCTCGTAATCCGGCTCGTCTGCAGTACATCGAACCGTACCACCGAGTCAAAATTTGCGTTGCAGCGTAACTGGTGATCAACTGGCCCATGCGATGGGGTGTAGTTCCCATTGCCCAGTTCAAACAAGGGGTCTCGTTTGGTTTAACTTGTTTAAACACCGCGTTGAGATGGGTGGAACGGCAAGAGTGGGACCCAGGGCGCAATGGAACTAAGTGAAAAGTGCAGCGATGCACCTGTGGGATCTTCTCCAGGGACCACCTCGACCTTCGGTATTTTCGCATCTGCTAGTGCCGCCTGCGGAAGGGAAACGATGCAGAAACCAGCGGTGTTCAAGAAGCAATCACCAGGGCGCACAGGCTGCAACAGGGTGCAGCCCAAACTCTCATCAGAAAATACTCCTACCCGTCGACCAACACACAGCAGGCAAAGTTCTTCGCAGCGTCCTAATCGTCCCAACGCACCTTTGCTGCTATGCTGACTGCATCGTGCAAGTTGCCGCCAATGTTGAGCACAAGTGCATCTACATACAACACCCAGCACGTCTTGCCAGACAAGATGCTCAGCACTGACAAGTCAAGGCCACTGCCACACCCTGCAGGAAGTAGGCGCAGGCGAACAAACCAGCAGCGGTCAAGCAGGCAAGTTGCGGTGACATGCTGGCAAGTTACGGTGACATGATGGTTCGAGGAGCAATGCCATCACCAAACCCTGACAAAGCCAGTCACAGGTGGGTCACCGCCAGAGAGAGTTTGTTAAACGTGATGGGGCTTAAACATGATGGGTTGAGCTGTTTAACATGTTCCTGAGATACGTGCCTGAAGGCCCTGGGTACATACTTCGCTCCAAGGCCCGGGACAGCTCGCTGGCCAGCTCATCACCGCCCCGCCCCTGCACAGCATAACGAGCAGCACCCAGGCACCACAACAAGTGAGGACGTACTGTGAAAGGTCAGCTGGCCAGGCTGTGCACCCAGTTGCCGCGCCTATCCAGATGCTGAGTATCAAGCATCATTGTACTGGTTTGCATGCAAGTTTTGAGAAGCAGATCCTGATACCACAACGACAAGCAATGCCGGCAGAACAGCAACAGCTTTTCACCCGAAACGCCGGGCTAGCCACAGGCGAGCACTCCACCGAAAAGTTTAACCTGCCACAATCAGGCCTCTCTGCGTCTGGGCTGCCAATTTCTGCCTGAAGCATGCAAAGGAGGGGACAGGTAAGGGCAAACACAAGGCGCCCCCTAAGCTGCCGCCGCCCCTGCAAACACCCGTGCCAATCGTCTGTCTCCGCCAGCACGCGTCTCGGTGCTCAGAACACACCTTGACGCCAACTATAACGTCGGTCTCGCCTAGCTGCACGCGGGCAGAGCCGGTGGCCTGCGCTAGCACTCCCAGTTGCACGTGGAGCTCTCTAAACTGTTCCCGCTCCCTTGTATCGTTTCGGATGTTATACGACACACCGGTAGTAATCCATTGGATCTCGCCTTGGCTGATGAGAGTACCCCACATGACCCGTGCCTACGTTATTTTAGTTTGCAAAGGTATCTAGCGTATGCAAATCGTTTAAGAAGTCGCTCAATGTAGATTTCAAAGCAGAAAACAAGAGGCAAGACACATGCATGCTGACATGGCGGGCGCCTTTGCAGAGGCTGAAGCAACGTAATTGCGGATTTCAGGACACATACGAGTCATGCACATGCTGCGGTTGGTGGGCGCGACCGCGCAGGCCACTGGGAGTATGGGCAGGCGGACGGTGGCTCGAAGCTCACGGCATTTCCGATCATTGCAAGCAGCATCAACAGATCAACAGGTATATGCTGGCAGGAAGGTCAAGCGTATGGTCAACCCGTCCCCCTTCCACCTGCCGCCAGTGCTGCCGCCGCTGCACCGCTAGCCACCTGCCTCTCGCTGCATGTTAGCGCAGGAGGCTCACGGACAGGCTGAGCAGGCGCAGCATGAGTTGGTGGTATCTCTGGCAGATTTTGACGTCAGTAAGGTGAGGCATTGGGGCCAGTTGCGTCCCCGCCAGCCTGCCTCGCGTCTGCCGTCCCTGCTGCCTGCTTCCCGGGCTGGCTGCGGGGCTGGATCACCTATGGCCCCACTTGCATAACGCCCATTCAGCAGGCTGTTGCCGGGTGCACTCACCTCAATTTATCGTCTGCTTGTGACGCTGCAGAGCAAGCTTCGCCTGGATGCCTTCCTTGCCGCCAAGCTTCCTTCTGCCAGCCGTGCACGGCTGCAGGCCAGCATCAAAGGGGGCCTGGTGGTGGTCAATGGCCGGCCACAGGTGGGGCGGTAGGGTGGGTGCCGCAGCAAAAACATTCAGATGCGATGTGCAGTCGCTGACATACGTTGCTGTGGCTTTGCCATCACGCCTGTCCGCTGAGCTTGCCGCTGCAATGAGCCCCATCTCTTGACACTGACTTAACTGACCCCATGACAATCACATCCACACCCGCAGTCTAAAGCCAGTTATGGCGTTCGACCGGGCGATGTGGTGGCCTGCAGCGTGCTGCCGCCGCCGCCGCTAGAGGCCGCTCCCGAGGCGCTGCCGCTGCACATTGTGTACGAGGATGAACACCTGATAGTCATTAACAAGGTGACAGATATTTGACCTTGCCAGTGCTTGCTCCTCACCCTCCAAAATCTCGCTATCAATTGCCGGCTCTCAAGGAACCCACCCTCTGCCATTTCCCCAGTTTCTAATCACTGTGACGTTCTTAGTTTCGTTTGCCGCCCCGCAGGAGGCAGATATGGTGATGCACCCGTCACCCGGACACTACAGCGGCACGCTGGTCAACGCTCTGCTGCATCACTGCCAGCTGCCCGCCATGCAGCTGGGCAGTGGTGCAGCAGCGCCTCTGTCTCTAGAGGGAGCAGCTGCCCTAGCAGCTAGTGCAGCAGCAACAGCAGCAGGAAGCAGCGGCAGGGGGGCGCAAGGGAATGAGCTTCAACCGCCTGCTGCTGTAGCAGCAGAAGGTGGCAATGAGGCAGCAACTGGCAGATCTGGGGACGCCGCAGTAGCGCATGCGGCAGCAGCAGGACAGGCGCAGGCAGTGCAGCAAGCAGGAGCAGGTGCAGCAGCGGTAGCAGAGTTAGGAGCAGCAGCAGGACTAGGACCGGCGGCAACAGCAGCAGTCCCAGATCAAGAGCCGGGTCGGCTTGAAGATGCAGAAGAAGTGGCAGACGACGATGACGACGATGGGAGCAGCTTCGTGCTGCTTGGCCCTTCAGCCGGCGCAGCAGGCACAGCAGACGGCGCCGTGCGCCCCGGCATCGTGCACCGCTTGGACAAGGGCACCACTGGGCTGGTGGTTGTGGCAAAGACAGATGTGGCGCACATGTCACTGGCACAGCAGGTGTGTGTGTGTGGCGGTGGTTGTGTGTGTGTGGGGGGGTGGGGTGGGAGGGTGGGGGGGCGCCAAGATGGCGCCTGGCCAGGGTAGTGGTCCACGCAGTGGCAGGCTGGAGGGCGGGACATGGAGAACAGCTTTGTGATTTTCATTCCATACCTGGTGCCGACCTTGCTCCTGCTGCTGCTAGGAGACCGTCTCTGAAAACGCTACGTCTTTTAATTGTGCTGCACCTGGTGCCTCTGTCATGCCATCTTGCCTTAGGTTTGTCATCACATGCATGCATGGGCAGCACCCCCTGCTCTGTCATCTCTGTCCTGCCAACCCACTACCCTCATGCCTTTGAAGTGTTGCCCCTGCCTATGTCGCATCCTTACACCCTGCATCTATCTTTCTCCCCCTTCACGATTCAGTTCAAAGACAGGACTGTGCGGCGCACTTATCTGTCAATCACACTGGGGGTGCCACGGCCGCCTGAGGGCCGCGTGGCCACGAATGTCGGCAGGTGGGACTGAGCAGCCTACCCCTTGCAATCAGCGTAATGTGCATCGCCTGGTCATCCAACGCCGTGCATTTGCCTCCTGCAAACTCCGCAGAATAGAATATGTATGCTTCCACACCCTGCTGCTGCACCCTATCCACCATCCCCCGTCCGACAGAGTGCTGCTGGAAGCAAGGCAGAGGCTTGCATTGAAGCACGCTTCAGATAGTCATCCGCCTTGTTGCTGGCACTTGAACAACTCCTGCAGAGATTTGCGGGATCGGAAGCGCATGGCGGCGTTTGCCTATGCCTCTGCCCGCGGCCGTACTGCCGCCAGCAACTACCGGCTGCTGGAGGTGTTGGCGGGCGGCGGCGCAGCGCTGGTACAGTGGCGGCTGGAGACGGGACGCACGCACCAGGTGTGTGGCGCTAGTGGCAGGAGGCCAAGTGGTTATGTGGCAACAGAAGTGGTACACACCACTGCCATGGTTTGCATCTGCTGCATGCTCATTCCGTGTCCAATGCTTGTTCCTCCGTTGTTCCAAGCTGCACATCTGCAGCAGTTTGTGGCCCTATTTTGTCGTGAACATTGTGACTGACGCAGATGACTTTTGCTGAACCTTGATGGCAGATTCGCGTGCACGCCAAGCACATCGGCCACCCGCTACTGGCTGATGACACATACAGCAGCGTCGCCGCAGCAGGCAGCATTCTGGGCGCTGGCAAGCCAGCACGCAGCGCAGCGGCGCAAGGTGCTAACAGGGCGCTGGGGCGGCCAGCCCTGCATGCAAAGACGCTGGGATTTGTGCACCCCGCAACCGGAGAACAGCTGGAGTTTGACTCTGACCTGCCACTGGACCTGCAGCGCACGCTGGATGCGCTGAGAGGGCCGCCCTTTGTGTGAACTGCCTCATGCATGCTTGCACCAAGATAGCTGCTCCATACCTGAAACCGGGCTCTTTGTGCCGTTTTTCGTTGTGCACACCGTAGAACTTAGGTTCACATGATCTGAAAAAAAAAACCCGGCAAACATGATGCAAGAAATGTGACAGGTTTGTTGCATTAGACAATGTTGATGTGGAGGAAAAAAGGAGTGCCGCTAAAGTGTGCGTGCGTGCGTGCGTGCGTGCGTGCGTGCGTGCGTGCGTGTGTGTGTGGGGGGGGGGGGCGCGGAAATTTAGACCACATGGCAAAGGAGGTTGCTGAACATTGTAAATAGAGTGCTCCCGTATCGTGGCTGCAGGTCAAGGCACATCAGGGCCTAGTAAAAATTGCAGGAAGGTGCAGAGGAATTTTGTTGGGCGGGGAGCAGGCACGCCCTGTGCGCGGCTAAAAATAGAGGTAGGGCATCGCAGTAGACAATGGGAATTTTAGAGCTTGTGTTTCGCAAAAATATTAATTGACAAGGGCTTGTGTGCCCAACTAAGCGCGCATGGTGTTTTTATCTGCACGTGTTGCTTCAGCTGCTGCTCCTGCTGCCTCCCTGAATGAGAAGGATCGCTGCGGCCTCAGCTGCGGGCCATTTTGCTGCTGCACAGCTACCGCCGCCTCTACCCGACGTTGCATTTCACGTTGTATTTGCTCCTGCTGCTGCTGGCGGTACCAGACCTCTCTGTTCTTCCCATCTGGGTCAGACCGCAATGCCTGCACATCAAACTTAAGGCTGCCCGACCGCCGCCGCTGCAACTTAGCCTCCAGCAAGGCGGGCAGGGGGATGGGGCTGGGACGGTAGAGCTTCACTCCCTTGCCTTCTGCGCCGCCGCTGGTGCTGGCGCTGCCGATGCCGCCTTCATTGCCGCTCGCAAGGGCCCAGCCGGAGCTCAGGCCGTTCTCCACGCTGTCGCTGCCGCTGCTGAGCCGACTGATCCCCACATCGCCTGTGCTGCCATGCCCAGAGGTAAAGGCATCAGTGCTGCTGGCCAGGGAGAGGGAGGCGCTCCGGCTGCTGCCTGGGCCTTCCATGCTGCCTGGACTGCGGGGAGAATCGTCCTCCTCCGAGTTGTCAAACTGCTGGGCAGGGCCCTCATTTGCGCTGCCATCTTTCACAACTGCATGGCCACGGGGCACCTCACCAGCACCACATTGTTCCTCGAAACCGGGCTGCTCTGCCAGTGGGGCCAGCATCCGGCAGGACAGCCCGAAGCGAGCTGCAAGGCAGACAGGAAGGGCGAGCAGGTGGAATGGGCTCAGGCTGGGCAAGGGTTGGCAGACGGCTGCTGATTGCATGCTGCATAATGCCCTATAGCGTCGTGTTGCTTTCAACACGACAGCGCAACAACTCCGCCCAGCACCAACAGATCCAGCACGTAAGCAGCAAATGTGTCTCTGCATTAGTGAAGGCGCTAGAGCTTGCCTGAGCGCCGGGCCGCGTCGCCGCACAGCGTCCGCTGCGACTTGGAGGGGAGTGGGTAGACGACTTGCTTGGCTTTTGCATACGTGGCTCGCTCCTTGCAGTAAGTTGCCGCCTGCAGCTTCCTCCGCACGTGGCAGGAGCGGTGGCACCACATCTGCTTGCCTCCTGCATCAGGCGGGCCGCCGCTGCCGCCCGCCACCTGCACCCACTCATCTTTCTCCTCACTGCTGAGCTTTCCAAAGGGTGCACGTGCCGTATCGCCGCACACACAACAGCAGGGTTCTGCCTGCATGCATGAAGGGTATGGCGAAATGGCATATGGCACAGCCGATGGTCGTTGCCACCACTGGTGGAAATAGAAACCCGCCGCCCAAAGCCCCCCCCTCCTGCCGCCAAATCAACTAAGGGTGGGAGGCGGCCGCGGCAATGGCTACCCGGCTAGCACTCAGTCCCGCCACTACCAAGTGATCTCATTGCCGAGGGAGGCCCAAGACACAGCTGACCTCTTTGCAGAGCACGTGACAGACCGCTAAGGCCGCCTGGCCACGGCGCAAACGCCCGCTAAAGCGCTCCGATGATACGAGGTTGCATCGCTGCGGCCCCCCACTACACTCACGTCGGAACCAGCGACCACCAGCGGGTATTCGTCCACGGAGCGGGGCAACGTTGCGCAGTTTCCCATGCCGTGGTGCAGCTACGTCCCACAAACCTCTAGGGTGATTGCAAAGCACAAACCACAGAGAAACGGCGACTGGTATAGGTGGCCCCACCTAAAGGGCCACGCCACCTGGCGGAGGGAGCAAAAGATGCGGAGGGTGACTGCTTCCATCCACAGCTCAGATATCCACATGAAACAAAGGACTCTGATGTCTCGAACATTGTCAAAGGTGACTTCGTCGCTGTGCAGCACTCTGGGTGCCACAAGAACCCCTGGTCCAGCTTATGCTGCCAGCTAGCGGCACTATCGCGACTCCGGATTCCCCGTCTTGATTGATGCACAAATATGAAAGCTTCCTGTGCTAGCACTGTGAGCCAGGAGCAGCCATGGGATGCCTGATTCGGTGCAAAGGCAGCACAACCGACCCAGGGAGAACGGGCTGGGAGGGCTACCCGTGGTAGTCTTGGTACAAGCGGGTGCGGCAAGGGCAACGCCAGTGACCTGTGGAAAGAGCTCTCTGAATTGCCCTTTGCAAAGGCACAAACAGTATGCTGGCGTGCCCAAGCACAGCACCATCCACTCAACTCCTTGTGCAAGGGCACACAACCTGTCCCTTTGACCGCAGCCTGCATCTCCGCTGTCGGGTGCTGAAAGGTGCTGCCTGACGGTGATGCTAACAGCCGATTGCTGCGCAGCCCTGCAACCGGATGACCTTTTCAGGCGCCTGGGGCCAAGCAAACACCTGTTGACAACTTTCCGGGTAGCGGATATGCTCAGGAGTTTTGCCCGGCCTCATTTCCGGCCACCAGCGCCCAAGAATGCGGCCCACAAACAGGATAGTTGGTGCAAGCTTGCTTGCATTGCAGCACGACGCAAAAAACGGGCAGGTTTTGCTCCTTTCCTCAGCAGCTTGTGGCCACGTGTGTACTACTTGTGTGGCTAACAGGTATTCCTGCTATTCCTGCATGTTGGACCATCCAGCATAGCTTCAGGCACTTTTGCGGCCGCGTCCGTGGCTGTTGGTTCTCTGGCCGCGAGATGCGCAACTTTGCGCTTGCCTAAGCGCCCTTAGCGGCGCATTTGCCCTCCAATTCATTGATCCAGGTCCAGCAACGTCTTTTGCAAAGAGGCGGCTGTTGAAGGCTCTGCTGCAGTACCCCACCGTCGCTGCCCCTGGCGCCCACAATGCCGCCGCTGACAGCGCTGCAGCCGCAGAGGCCAGGCACTTTCAGGTTCCTGGTGCCAGCTCCGTTTGTTGCAAGCAGTAATCTGGGCAGCAGGATCAGACGGACAGCCCAGCAAACATTCCGTGTTGCAGCGTTAGCAGCCAGCCATATTCCTGGTGACAGCAAGGTGAGATGGGCTCAGCATCGGCATGGTGCTGCCTGTGCGCCTTCCCGCTTGTGTATGTTTTGCTGGAGCATCCACTTCCTGCTGGTTCGTAGTTTTGCTGTCGTTGCTCAGCCACTGTCAGACTAACTGAAAGCCTCCGCTTCCCTCCCCTTCCATTTGGTCGCTCTCTGCAGCCACCCAAAAGTACCTCCACAGCAGCCGCACAGGCAGAGACTACGACCGAACCAAGCAGCTCTAATGGCGCAGGTGGTGCTCGGGATAAGAGCGCCAGCGATGTGGCACCAAACTCATCACAGAGCGCTGCTGCAGCCACCACCGCCAGCAGCGACATCAACAGTGGCGATGGGGGCAGCGGTGGTGGAAGTGATGATAGCGCCACCGCCAAGGCCAAGCGTGCTGCCGCACAGCTGCTGGCGCAGCAGCGGCGACTGGAACAGCTGCGTTCTGAGGTGGCGGCACTGCAGGAGAAGCAGGATGAGCTGCAGCAGCAGATGAGCCAGAAGGCGCAGGTGGGTGCTGGCTTGAGGTTGTCGGGTTTGCTGCAGGGAGTAATACAGGTGGGTGCTGCCTGATGGGCTGCCCTCTGGGTGTTTTGCAAGGGCCAGGGTTGGCCTGGATGCTGCCATCGAGCGGGGTGTCACATGCAGCTTGTATTGTATTGCTCAACCACACTTATTGAGGAATTGCAAAAGTGTGATGCGACTTTCAACATGCACAGAGGTTCTTGGACTCTGTTGCCGCATGAGGCCATGCATGCACACCCATGCTGTTGGCTGACTGCCCGTTTTTGGCTGGGTGCTGCAGGAGGCCCAGGAGGTGCGGGAGCAGCTGGCCCAGCAGGAGGCCGCTGCCAGTAAGCTGGCAGCAGCCAAGGAGTCTGCTGAGGCGGCAGTGGCTGAGCTCAAACGGCAGCTGGAAACGGCGCAGCGGCAGGCAAGCAGCGCGCAGGAGGAGGCGGTGCAGGCACGGCGAAAGGCAGAGGAGCTGGAGGCGCAAAAGAAGCAACTCAAGGAGGTGTGTATGAGTGTTTTGTGGGTTTCGTGTAGTGCTGTATGCCTGCCAGGTTGCTTGTGAGTTTGTTCGATGCTTGTGGGTGTTGTCATGAGCATGCAAGGCAGCATGGCCCTGCCTTTTGTGGGTGCCGCTTTGTTCGTGTGCATGAAGAACGGCTGTATTATTCAAGACAAGTTCCTTGTGGCCCGGTGACTGCTATCCACAGCTTTGCTCTGCGCTCCCGCTTCTTTGCTGGTGTTGTACCACAAGGGGCTGCTATTTGATGCACTGTTGAAGCTTCCTCTTGGGTCTGTGTCGCAAGTTCCGTTGCGGTTGGGCAGACTGTAAACACAAAAAAGCAAAAGCTTGCTGATATGGCGGCTTGCCGCACCCCTGCGTATCGCAGGCTTTGGAGGCAGCAGGGGGAGCAGGCCAAGAGCTGCAAGCTGCCCATAAGGAGCGGGAGGAGCTTCAGGCTAAGGCACGCTGCTGGCCGTCTTTATACTTGCGCTGAAATAACATCAGCCGCCAGCAATATGTATGCTGCGAGCACAGCCATTTGTGCCTGCTTCTGTGCAGGTTTGGGTTGGCGGCTCCGCCTTGCTGGAGACAGGGCATACACCACAGCTGAATTGTGAATAATCGTTGGCTGCAACTTTCTAGACATCCATCCATGCAGCCATTGATTCACGTTTTCTGCTGTGCTGTTGCACGCTTTTGCTGTTCATTTCTGCAGCTTTTGGACGCCGAGCGAGCGGCAGCAGATGCGCAAAAGCAGGCTGCCGCTATGCAGGAGCAGCAGGATGTGACCCTTGCTGAGCAGCAGGCCGCCGCGGCGCGGTTGCAAGATGAGCTCTCAAAGGCGAAGCAGGAACTGAGCGATGTGGAAAGCCAGATGGCAGCGGCACAGTCCAGAAAGCAAGAAGGAGCGCAGCAGCAAACCCCAGCCGGCAAGGCCTCTGCCGGGGCAACAGGATCAGAGGCGGCAAAGGGGTCGCACCCTGCGGTGAGCCACCCTGCTGCTGTGCGGGAAAGCATAACCTAAAAGTGCTCTGCCTGGTGCCCTGGTTCCGATTTGCTTTCCACAAGTCGGTTACAGCTGACAAGTGGAACTGCATGCGCCTGTCTGCATCTCTAGACCAGCTTTCTTCCCACTCACGATTCCCCTTTCTGACTTTTGTTGCTTCCCTCTGCCGCTCCAGCAGGCTGCTGAGCTTGAGGCGCAGCTTGCGGCGGCAATGAAGGAGGGTGAGCGTCTGCAGGGCCGGATTAGTGAGCTAGAGACGCGACTGGAGGAGGCGCAGTCCGCAGCCAAGGAGCAGCAGCAGCAACTGGCAGAGGAAGCAAAGGCCTTGGCTGCCCAGCTGGAGGAGGCGCGATCTTCCGCTGCTGAGGTAAATCGTGCATTAAAGGCTCAATCAACTGTTTGATTCAAGATTTGCAGCTAGCACCTGGGGCACAGTTGCTGCTTGCTGTATCGCAGTATATGAAGTGGCTGCCATGTGCCCGCGTGTGGATGCGTGTGACAAATAGCTGCCAGTCTTCTGCTATCTCACAATATCTTGTGCAGCAGGCCGTAGCAGCACCATCCGTGGCTTCATACGCTGGCTGCTGCGTCCCGTTGGAACACATCATGCTCAACTGCATGGGCTGTGCCATTCTGCCTCGCGCAGGCTGCCCATCTCGAGGCCCGGCTTTCCACTGCTACCAAGGAGAGAGAGCAGCTGGTGCGGCGCGCTGCCGAGCTTGAGGCGCAGCTTGAGGCTCTGCAAGCTGCCAGCCAGGAAGGGCGGCAGGCAGAGAGCCGGGCTGCTAAGCTGGCCGGGGAGCTGCAGGATGCCAAGGCCGCGGCGGAACGGGTGCGCTCAAGCATGCGACGCCGGTGGCCAGCGGAACTGGGCCGAAAAGTTGCCAATGACGGCCTTGGGCTATGCTACATGGTGTTCTTGTATATGGCTCCTTACTAGCCTGTCCTGTCACCTGTTTGCGCC
>JAAMXP010001197.1:0-11538 GCA_019693395.1 Ettlia oleoabundans | reverse complement strand
CATGAGATGTGCCAGGCAGGCAGGCAGGTAGGCATGCAGCCAGCCTATGGCCCACCAGGGCAGGAGCTCAGCAAGCAGGCGTAAAGCCTGCTTGTAAGCCACCGCCGCTGACGTCTAAAGTGGCGTGGTGCTGCCACTACATGCAGATGGTTGCACCGCACCTTGCGGACTTGGGCTGGCTCCAGCATGGCGGCAATGCCCACGAAATCGTTGGGGCCCCGGGTGGTGGAAAGCATGTTGGCCTCAGAGTTGGACCTGCAACGGCCGTAGCGGGTACTTTTCACGTATACAAAACACAAAAAAGGACAACCAGGACATCCAGGACAGGCGAGCAGGTCGGTAGACAGGCAGGAAAGAAGGAACAACCAGAACATCCAGGACAGGTGGGACAACGGACAGGAGAAAGGCAACAGCCAAGAAAGGCTAGGTGGCAAGCAGGTGAGAACAGGAAATACATCTGCCACAAACATGGCGACAAGAAGGCATGCTCACTCAGCACTCATGAAGGCATGCACGCAGGCAGGCATGCTCACATGCCTGTGCCCGGCATCTAAATGCAATGCGTCCACATAGCCAGCAACCCCATTTACTCCCATGTTATCACAAGGCAGGCGACAAGAAGGCAGGCAGGCTCACATGGCTGTGCCCAGCACTCGCTCTGCCCGTGCCAGCACTCGCTCTACAGTGTCCTGTAGGGATGGTGAAGGCGCCAGGCCACGCTGCTTCTTGCTGGGTGCTGCAACGCACACGCTAAAGGCAGCTATGAGTTTAGGCATGAAGGCATGGAATCACACTGGCAGGCTGTGTTGCGTCTTGCTGGGCTGCTGCAACTCACACACCAAAACAGGAATGAAACCAGGCATGAGGCAGACAGCAAACAGGCATGGATGGGATCAAGGAGGAGGCAGCGAAGGCACATGTGCAGCTCATGACCGTGGGATGTTGTGCTTGACAATAAAAAGATGAGAGTGTGGTAAGGCACTCTCATATTCAGTTTGTTGAGTATCCTTGTAAGAGCAGGCGCATCTGCTCATGCCCGCAGGACCTCCTCGCTCTTTCCATTTGATGGCTCGGGCAACAGCATCAGTCCCCCCGCACAGGCAGGCACCTTCCGGAAAAATAAAACAAAGCCTGCTCAGGTTTACAAGCAAAAGCAGCCAGTCGTACCAATTGCTTGTGCCTCCGGCCCACGTGCCACTGAGTCCCGTCTCTCGAGACGAACCTCCTCATCCTCGCTCTCGCTGCTGGTATGGCTGCTGGTAGTGTTGCCGCCGTGGGGCACCGAGCTGCTGCCAACCTGCCGGCTGCTGTGCTGCTGGGAGCACTGTGATTGTCTGTTGATCTGCAGCTTGTCCAAGATTGTGACATACCTCACTTCTACTATGCCTGCACAGGTGGCAGGTGCCAAAACACGCACGCACGCAGGCGGGCAATTTAGGCAATCAAGTCACATGGTAGGCAAGGAGGCGCCAACACTTGACAGGCAAGCAATATTTGACACCTAGCGGCAGGCCATATGAAAAAATAAGCAACGCCTTGGCAGCCAAAAAACCATCATCCAGGCAGCCTACAAATGCATATGTGGACTGCATGCTGTCGGTATATACAGGCATGGGTGCAGCATTCTCACCACTCTCTATCAGGAGGCAATAGTTGCCAGCCGCCCTCTCTGGGATGTCCAGCTGAGTGCCAGCAGGGAAGGACACAAACTTGACCCCGGGCACCTTGTTTCGCAGCGCCTTGCTGCGCATGGCATCCCAGACCTCCCCTGTGCTTTGGAGGCGCTGCCCAGCGGCGACTGCTGCTGCACCTGGGCTGTGGAGGCTGGTGCCGGAGAAGGGGCTGATGTCGCGGTCGCTTTGTGGCGCTCCCAAGCTTATGTGGTGCCTCAAGGGAGACGCAGGTTGCACCGCATCTAAGACTGAGGCTGAGCCAACTGGCAAGCTCTCAAAGGGGCTGATGGGCAGGGAGGAGCGGACCACGGTAGGGATGGACATTGGAGAGGAAAGCGGCGGGCCCACAGAGTGGGACATGCGAGCCACTTGCGGCGCCCCGATAGGCACGGGGGTGCTGGGCTGGCGAGTGGCCGCCGCGCCCGCAAAGGGAGATACGCTGGGCTGGCCGCCGTTGCCTGCCAGTGCTACAGGCTCATGAAGTGGTGAAACTCGCTGCTGATGTGGGTGCTGTGTATGCTGTGGTTGCTGCGTGTGCTGTGATTGGTCTTGCTGCGGGTGCTGCATGTGCTGTGGTTGCTGCTGCTGGGCTCCAGCAGAAACCTGGCTGGCACCACCTTCCGCCGCCGCCGCCGCCGCTGCAACATCTGCCCATGCTGTGGTTGTGTCCTGCTTCTGTTCCTCATCAGGTGTGAGGCCGTCCCCCGACATCTCAACACCCAACTCTATCAGCAGGCTATCCAGGGCCGCCACCAGCTGCTCTTGGCTGACCTCCCCCTCACTGATCCCCCGGCTGCCACCAGTTGCCGCCCTTCCTGCTGCCGACAGCTGCTGCCGGCCTCGAGCTAGGGCTTCGGCTGGAGGCCTGTACAGCCCCAGCACGGTGACGCCGTTGCTCGCCCGCCACTGCACGTCATTGGAAGCTGCAGGGCTGGCAAGCTCCTGCTGCTGCGACTGCCAAGCTGGCGCCAGGTCGCTGCTGCCCGCGCCCAGCAGCACATCATGGTACTCCTCCTGCCGCGAAGCTGTGGGGCCCCGGGTCATGCTGGCCATCATGGGAAAGGCAGAGGTTTCCGTGTTGGCCTCCTGTATCACCTCCATGATGTTCTGCGCGTTGATGGACTGCGCGTTCTCCATCATGTCGCGTCCGAACACGGATACGGCAACCTCGTTTGCCACAGGAAGCCTCTCCTGTGCCGGCAGCTTGTCCAAAGCCTGCACGCAGCGACGATGCAAGCTTGCAGTCACACACACACACACACACACACACACACACACACACACACACACACACACACACACACCCCATTGAACTTGAACAAGGAAAAACAAGCATAACAAGCTGAAGCCGGAGAACACTAGCGACGCAGGAACTTCAGCGCAGACGACAAGGCTAGGGCTTTCAGGACGAAGGGCTGATTGCCGACGCGACTTGAAGCAGCACCCAGCGCCCTGTGACAGCCAGCAACCCAGATTGCAAACCCCTGACGCACACACCCAACTGATGACCCAGCCAGCCAGCCAGCCACCCAGCTGCTTTCCGACCCATCGTCGTGCCCTAGCGCAGCCAAATCTGCACCCTGACCTTTTCTAATGCACAATCCACCTGCCACTTAAACAGCTACCACCCAATCACTCATTCACCCACCCCCAAACCCACCATCTCATTCATCCACTTTTCCAGCGAGGGTGCGTCATCCAAGCGGCTAAGCTCTGGAAGCTCGTCAAGCCCCCCTGCCGGACCTTCCTCCTGGGGCTCAGCCACCCATGGGTGGTGCAGCAGCTGCAGGGGACACCCAGTAGAAACTTTCGACACTTCGACAATTGCACAAAGACAGATGCGTCTGTGGCACTTGTTCTGGAGACAGGTACGGCAAAGTACGGCACTGCCATTAAGGGTGGAGACGTATGGCTGTGACACTTATTTGTGGAGCATAGCAACCTGCATCTCAGGAGGCAACACATTGTTGCCTGCACCAATTAGGCCAGAGGGACGCTCATGGATTCCTGCC
Organism: Ettlia oleoabundans; assembly: GCA_019693395.1. NCBI lineage: Eukaryota > Viridiplantae > Chlorophyta > Chlorophyceae > Chlamydomonadales > Ettlia > Ettlia oleoabundans. The sequence goes on along the minus strand of JAAMXP010001197.1, from coordinate 7,853 downwards.
AACCAGCTGGCCCCCTACTTTTTGTTCTGCAGAACTCTAGCAGCCACAGGGCTGCTGCCACCCACAGCCACCCTACCCACCTCGAGGCTTGTGGGCCGCTTCTCTGGATCCTTGTTAAGCAGCCCATCCAGAACCGACCGCAGGGCATCACTGCAACAGACGGCAAGCCAACCAAAACAGTGGCGCTGCAGTAACGAAACGGCTCATGTGCGCAGCATGAGTCGCGTACTGCAAGGGCGTGCCGCGACAGATTGCGATGTGCAGATGATGGTAGTGTCACAAGATTGCGCAGCCATGGCAGGCACACGATGGGGCAAGAAGCAGAGTCACCCAATATCTGCAAGGTCTTGCAGGTGTCCCATGAGCAAAACTGCTGTAAAGCTCTGTAGCACGACAAGCTGCCCAACTGGATACCACGCGGCAGCCATTCTTTGCCGTGCCCAGTTCCAGCTTGTGGCAGGCATTTCCATTGTGTAAAGCTGAAAGGCGGTGCATTGTGCAGGCCCAAACACCCCACCTGATGGGCACACTGTCGGGGTACCGCACTTCCTGGGTCTGTATTGCCTCGTACAAAACCGGCAAGGTGGAGCCCTGCATGTGGTGCCACTACATTTGCCCTAAGCCTTTCAGGTTGAAGCAGTTTGATGACCGCAATAGACATGCCACATACCTTCCACAAGTGGAAATATTCTTGAACGCATCGCAGGCACGGGATGTCCCGCGCAAAGCAGGTAACCTCACCAACTCATCTCAGAAGTGGAGTGTGTGCATAAGAGGCAAGACCGCACGGCAACGCACGCAGCGCTGCCAGCGTCCCGCAGCTGACCTTGAAGGGCAGGTCTCCAAACATGAAGCAGTACAGCGTGACACCTAGCGCCCACATATCAGCAGGTTTGCCGTGGTAGGCATCGCCAGACCGCACCTCGGGGGCTGCAGCAGCAGCGGTTGAGTCAGCACATCCAACGAAATGGTAAAGACATGGTAAAGGGAAGTGAATAACATGGTGGCTACGTAGACTGATGTAGGGGTGGGCGCACCTTGCTTTGCCACATTATAGGCAATAACAAGAGTACATAGATGTATAGCAAATACCGGTTGAGCCAGCAATACGTTGCTTGTGAAGTAGCATTAAAACAGGCTGCTCAAGCGCAATAGCTCACCCATGAAGGCTGGTGTGCCCAGGGTCTTGTCAAACACATCAGCACCCTCGTCGAAGAACTGCGCCTGCAGGGGGACAGCGACAAGCATACAGCGACGACGGCAGACCAGTTGGGCAAATGAAATGTACCAGCATGAATCCATGCTGGCCGATGCAGGTCCTTGCAGCCTTGTACGATTGCTGCTTCCCACTGCTTAAAGAAAAAAGTTTGCCTTATCAACTGACGTTGCTGTCCAATCAACACTTGCATTGCGCTGAAACAAGCCGACATGCACCAACAAAACTTTGAAAATGCTACCCACCTGCCCAAAGTCGGCTATCTTCACCAGACCGCTGCCGGACAAGAGCACGTTGTCAGGTTTGATGTCGCCGTGCACCACGTTCTGGCCATGCAGGCAGTGCAGCCCCGCCACGATCTGCCTGCACGGAAGGGATGCGAAGGAGGCGAGCGACACAAGATGAAAGGCACAAGTGAATGGAGTAATATTACCGAACCCGATGCTCAGCAGGGCTAGGCGTGAGCTGACAAGACTGCCAACAAGGCCCGGCAATTTTCCCAACAAACTGTAAGCATGTGAATTTGCAACATTCGCCATTTCTGGCTGACAACGCCATGTTGGCAGCAATGCAGCACATGGCAATGCGCCAATCCCTTGCCTGAAGTAGTACTGAGCAAGCGACTCGCACATGACGTGGTCAGGCTGCAGATGGGAGCATTTGAGAGGACAGGGAGGGCAGATGAGGCAGGACTGGTAGCAGGCATGAAGGCAACGGGAACAGGCCAGAAGAGAAAAGGTTGACCAACCAGCAGGAAAGGAAAACTACAGACAGAAGTCGTGCCATGCGGTCTCTCTATCACCTGCTGCAGAGGCCCTGCCTCAGCATACTCCTGGACAAGCACGACCTGCACGAAGGACACGAAGATAATGACGGTGAGGTGATATCAGCTTCCATGAGCCTCGCTTCATTGGGCAGAGGATCAGGTGCACGGAGGCTGCAGGACCTGGCAGTCTTGGCTGCTAGTACTGGCAGCTGCCCCCAAAATAAAGCGGCGCAATTTGCTATGTGTGTACTACAGTCAGCGCACCTTGCTATCGGCCTCGATGACCTCGAAGATCTTTATGAGGTTGGGGTGGTTCATGGAGCGCATCACATCCACCTCACGCCTGCACGCAGCCACACAATAACAAAGACGTTGCTCAAATTGTAAATAGAACAGGCATAAATACTACAAAGTAACTCAACAATGGTGCAGAACTGCGCAACACACAGAGCTTGCCTGCTCAACATTGGCACACTGCTATCGCTGCACAGGATAAGCTGCTGCATGTAGGCTGTGTGCAAGCCAGCGCGGCTTGCGAGGATGGGAACCTACCCCCACCCCCACCCCCACCCACCCACTCATACCACCACCCAATGCGAAGCCAGCACCACTCGCCTCAGCATGTCTAGGACTGCCGCATTGGAGTTGCCGGGACGCGGGCCCAGCATCTGCCGCTTCAGCTGCGCACGCTGCAGCACCTGCACAACAAAACGGGGCAGCCCCAAACTGCTCGTGTCAGCTGAGGCCGGCGCCAGGTGGCCAAACTGGTTGGTGGCGTTGCCAGTTCGCCTCCTGCTTTGGGCATGTCAGCCCGCCGCATGGCTAGCCCGCAAGACACCTATTGTTGCCCCAGAAACCACCAGGCATCTTTTCGCCAGGCAGCATCAGCATGTCAGTTCAACAGATGAACCCTGCCTTCCGCCAAGACATAAATAGCCTGCCCCATCTCGCCTTGAGTGCATAAAGGTTGTCGTCCTGCATGCTGTAACACAGCTTCACGCTACCATATGTGCCTTTGCCCAGCGACCCCAGCACGATGTAATCGTTGAGCAGCGTCACAGACGTCTCCTTGCTCTGTAAGAGTGCCAGGGTTATCCCAAAGCGGCAGCAAGGGAGTAAAAAGTCGTCATTAGTGTCGCAACAGGCGCAGCCAGATTTCCGACATATTGGGCGGAGTGCCTAACATGCTGCCTCACCTACGTTCAACAAGCAAACAGGTAGCAGCCACAGCTGTTGTCACTCTATCATCCCACCCTCAAGGTAGCAACCACAGCGGGACTCACCTCTATCACGCCCACCCTTAAGCCTGAGGTGTGGCGGAAGCCAGCTTGGTGGCCTCTCGACTGGTTGCCGTCCAGGTTGTGGCGAGCCACCGACACATCCTGTTCAGCCGCATCTATTGCCAGTGCACTAGCCTCACGTGCAGTGTCAGGCTGCAAGGAGTCTTTCCCATCTGAAAAACACATTAAGGGCGGGTAGAATCAGCTCAGCTGCACAGCAAATGGTCCAAGGGCGGCACTGCCGGCAGGGTGTCACACCGTAAGCCCTAGACATCAGTGGGCGGGCCGGCGGGGCACACCTAGAGTTTTTGTTTCATCGTCTCCGCCCCGCGGAGCCTGCTTGGCCACCACGCAGCCCATTCTCACGGCTGGTGTCCCTCAAGTCGGCTAATCGGTCAGCATTAGCAATCATCAAATCTCCATGGGTGTCATGTATTTTGCCAAGCAAAAGAGCTTGGGTGTTACTTGTGAAGCGAGTGCACTACGTTTGTACCTCTCGTCAGCACTCCTACCAGAGGACTACGCCACAAGCTGGGAAAATCAGTTGAAATATTTGAACGTGCTCCGCTTCCTGCAGACCGCGGGAGAATCACGCGAGGTGCGCCTTGCAGCCGACCTCGAACCCATCGGTGTTCGGGCGTTGAAACAAAGTAACGCCTGAAAGAGCTGTCAACCAAGCTGCGCCGCTCCCGCTGACGGCTGGATGGGGACTTATTGGGCCCAACAGCGACGCCGCAGCGTCGCTGCTGCCTCAGCGCCGTCTCCCACCGCCCTTTCCTTTAGCTGCAGGCTGCTGGCATCGCAGGGTCATCAGGGGCCGCCACCAACACTTTGCCGCCAAGGGAGCACGCAGAAGCTGTTAGGCAGTTGCAGCTTGCAACAACGGCCAGCTTGATGCTGTCCCAACCCCTGCCCTCACCCCCTGTCCCTCACAACCCCGCCGTCTACTGCTCAGAGTCAACCATGCAACACGAGCAGGAGCAGGATAAAGGGCATCAGGAGCAACAGCAGCAGCAGCAGCACGAGGAGCAGCAGCAGCACGAGGAACAGCAACAGCAGCAACAACGACAACAGCAGCAGCAGGAACAGCAGCAGCAGCAGCAAGGAAAGCAGTCAGAGCTTGCGGCAAGCAGCAATCGCACATACCACGGTGTCTCGTGCTTTAACGACGACAGGCCACTCAAGTGGAGGGGCTCCATCCGACTAAAGCCTAATGCCAAGCACTTGAAGGGCACCGCAGATGACAGGCGTGTGTGGTGTTTCCGAGTAGCGCTCTGTTTGTGGCGGTTTGTGCTGTGCTGTACTTGCTGGCATGCTTCCATTGTCACCTTGGGCCAGCACAAACAGCAGCCCTCGCCGAACATTTGCTTTTGCAAATTGCTTGATTAGTCATGCACCACTGGTGGCAAGCGCACATGAGTGAAGGGAAAGGCCAGTAACAGTTTTTCCACCAGCTTGGTGCTGCACATATGCCTGAAAGTTTTCCATTCTGATGTATCGCACTTGCGCTGTTTGCAGCAAGTCTGGTGCGGAGCTCAACTTCTCAATGGGCACGCAGCATGGTGCAGCTGTTTGCCATGATCTAATGGTGCTATGGCACCAGGCGCGCCTTGGGCTCCCGACACCCGAGTACAAGCTAAATTTTCAACAGGCCAGGTGGGAATACCTTTCTGCCCATTGGAGAGCGGTAGAAGCTGTCCAGGCGTTGCGGCTGGGGGTGCGTTTCTGAGCTAGTGCAGCGTTAGGTTGTACTGACTTGCAGCCGCCGCCTGGTTTCTGGCTGCATGCCGTACCTGGTATGTTACCATTTCACTGGTTGCCGACATTGTTGTTGAGTTGCTGTCGCAGTTTTTCAAAGCACCCAGGGGTGCTGGAGGCACTCCAGGCCTGCCAGACGTGGCAGGCAATGGAACGCTGGATGCAGCACTTTCGTGGCACAGTTCGTGGCAAGCGCAAGGCTGGCGACAGCAGTAGCAACCCAAATCACCTGCAGCAGCTGTCAGATGCCATCAGGGATGACCAGCCGCTGAAGGGCATCGACTGGAGCTACCAGCCACCTGTGACAGTATCCAAGGGCCAGAAGCAGCAGCGTAGGCAGACGCAGCAGCAAAAGGAAAGGGCACACAACACTGCGCAGTTGTCAAACACTACGCAGGCTGCAACGTCGCAGCGCCAGGCAGGGCAGGACTGCTCTGTGTCCCAGGACCAACAGCCACCACCGCCGCCACCCCATCACGAGCAGCCGCCACCTCCGCCACCATCGCCACCGTCGCCAAGGCAGCAACAGCCAGAGTCAGCAGGACAGCGGGATCAAGGTGCAGCAGACTTGCTCAAGCGGGCAGCACAACAACTTCTACCCGTGGAACAGCTGCTGCAGGACGTCAACGAAGGCAGCGGCAGCACCCGAGGCGTTCGGCGTCGCATGCACGGTGCACTGCAGCCAGTGTTCCAGGCTGCAGGCATCCCGGACGACCAGCTGATGGGTGAGTCCAGGAAATGTGCTGTAGGGGCCTGCGTGCGCTCCAACCTGCCTTTTGCTTGAATGTTGTCGTGTGAGCGTGCTGGTTCTCGACGTGAGTTGGCTTGCACGTGACGTTCGCTACCATCCCCGTCGCCGTGCAGAGTTTGACGAGGCCATGCTGTTCAACATGAGCCTCCAGGAATGCAAGTCTTTGTATAGTTCTCTGCGTCGTGCCGCCAGACGCGCCAATGCGGTGCTTGTTCAGAAAATAGCTGTTGAGAGCGTGCTATGAGCAGAAGCCCAGGTGCAGCCGGGTACATGCCACATCAGCCAACGCTCCGCAGCTAACGCACGTGCTGTTACCCTGCCTGCATTCTTCCTTTGCTGCTTTCACCTCTTTATACTTCCAGACGCCCTCAAATGTCTGCCAACCTTCCACAACGTCCGCTGTTCAGACACTGTTGATCTGCATGCTATGAGGTTGTAGAACGCAGTGGACTGCTTTCCTAGAGTGGCGATGTAATACTTATGGTCACACACACAGGTTCTTGACTAGCTTATTTGCGTTACTAGCTGCTGGATGGTGGCGACATGTTGCTGTTGTATATGCTGTGTAATTGTGCCACTGTTCCTCCTCAGCTGCCCGCCTCCCTAGTTGACGCAGCAGCGGCAGTATCCCGACGAATGCTAGCTGCGGTTGGCCAAGCTCTGATTGTCTGGCTGACAACGTTTGGAGGTGCATGGGTGAGTTATGAGCTGTTTGAAATGTGCGTTGTCAGATAACCTGTGGGGCCGGCAGTGGTTGATACCAGGCGGGTCTCTGATAAACTCGACTGACGAGAACGGGAAACAGCGGGCACGCATTTATCAGCATCCTCAGTCAGCCTGCTATGTTGGCTGCACTCTATGTGCTCATTGCGCTGCAGGTGCTTCTATAAAGCGTCTCCCGGACTCACAGAGTAGTATGCATGACCTCATAGTCAGGCGGGAGGCGTACTTGTGGGGCCTGTCGGTAGGCCAATATGGCCTCTTGGATCCACAAGGTACGTAGCATTTGGTGTCCAATTCCACGTCCTTGGAGTGTCTGATTGTGATGGCATCTCCACCTCATGGTAAAGCTACAGTGCAAATGCATTCCCAGCATTGCCTGCTGCTCACTGCAGGGAACCGACCACAAGGCCATGCATGGACGTAGACAAAGAAACGGGCACGGCGTCGTTCTGCTGGATTGTGGTGGTAGTGCTTCTGCACGTGTCGCTGGGCTCAATCCAACCAAAGGGTTGGGCAAAAAATGCAAACAGGTGATTTAAGCATAAAAAGAACCGGGTGGGCAGCGTGGGAGGCGGGGGTTCTAGAATGCCATTATTCGTCTGACAGGTTCTCGTCTGACACGTCTGACAGTCAGCCCACCGCGTCGACCTTTCTCGACGACAACCTGAGGTTCTTCGAACACCACTCGTTGTCGCCCTGCACTTTTTCTGCGTCCCGAACGCTAAACCTGAGCTGGCCCCGCACCATTTATTTGCCGACTATGCAAGCCCACGGCGAGCATGCAGGAGCCCCTCTCTTCAACCTGAGCTTGACGCCCGGCAGCACCGCAGTGATCAATATCTCTCACGTTGCCTCACCTGTGATGGCGGGGCAAGGGGCTGGGCTGCGGGTGGTGGCGACGGCTGAGACGGGGGCTGGAGCCCCTCCCACTGCCCAAGGTGCGCAGCAGGCGTTGATCGCAGAGTGGTCCTGCTACCTCTTGTCACGTGTCAACGATGTTCTTCACTCTTTCAAGTCACGCTGCAGCCCTTTTTGGCCACTCCCGCCTTGCGCCGCCCCTGTTTTCCCTTCGCTCGCGTCATCAAGGCCCCCGTCCGACGACCCCCGCCAGACAGCATCAACCCCTCCTTTGTACCCTGCTTTAACCCTGTTACCGGTGTCTGCGCACTCAATCCCCACATCACCACTCACCCGCCCTCGCTGTTGTCCCAACCCCTGCTGTAGGCAACCAGCCTGAGGAGCCGGCTGCGGCGGAGATGCCCAACCCGCCCCCAGGTGCATCACCCAGTGTGGGGAAGAGTTGCGTGCCACCAAATTTAAACAAGTGAATGTCGGCAGGGCGCCTAAAAGCATCTTGCT
>JAAMXP010001194.1:0-19674 GCA_019693395.1 Ettlia oleoabundans | reverse complement strand
GGGTGGGGTGGGGGACCGCGACGGACCAAGAGCAATGCAGTTGGGGTGATGTGGCTGGTGGTGGGGGGGGCATTGGCTCCGCTTCAGTCGGCATAAGTGGCTTGTTGTAAAGGGAGGCATGGAGCACCGAGCGCTTGCAGCAGGTAGCATGACTCAACCGCTCACCTGTTTGCGCCGTCGCTTTGCTTGTTCCTCTGCTAGTCAAGACCCTGCATGATGTGCATCGCTGGATATACCATACCATTTGTACCCCCATCCGCCCTATTGTACTGCAGGTTGCTCAGAACATGCGGGACCTGTACCGCTTGGTCCTGGTGGACACGCCGCTGGCCCCATACTTCTCTGACAACCTCACAAGCGAGGACCTGGACGAAATGAACATTGAGGTGGGTGGGTGGGCATAGGTTGGCAGGTCTTGATGGCTTTGGCAGGCGGTTAGCGGGTTTGGGTTGCAGTTGATGGGGCCTTTGTCTCTCATGTGAGGCCACCAAGCCTGGGGTCAGCAGAACAGGTGTCTCACGTTACCTCGGGCCTGTGGGACATGTACAGATCTCTTGATTTATTGTTTGACTGGGCACTTCTCCTTGCAACCACTTTACTGGTTGCTCTATTTACTGCCTCCTGGCTGTACCCCAAATAAGAACATTGCGGTTTCCTCTTTACATCTGTGCCATCTGTGCCCCTGCTTCCAAACCCCAACCAAGAGCAGGTGATGCGCAACACGCTGTACAAGGCGTACCTGGACGACTTTGCCACTTTTGTGCACAGGCTGGGGGGCACCACGGGGGCAGTCATGGGGGAGCTGCTGTCATTCGAGGTGAGCCGCTGCGGGGCGGGGTGAAGCCTGAGGGTGGCCAGATGGCTGGGATGGGGACTGGTTGGCCTGGTAAATCGCACTGCTTGTCAAGGCCGATGCGTTAGTTTCGTTATGACCTGACGGATGACTGTCCTCTCTCACAAACTGTACATTACTGCTATCACCGCCGCTTGCTTACTTCTGTGCCACCTGTTTCTCCACCCGCAGGCCGACCGCCGTGCCCTCAACATCACCCTCAACTCCATCGGCACAGAGCTGACGCGTGACGACCGCCGCAAGCTGTACGCCAACTTTGGCCTGCTCTACCCGCACGGGCAGGTGGGTGGGCGTTCCCACGGGGACCCGGGATGGCTGCCAGGGTGGGATGTGGGCATGGGGCCGGGGTGGTGCTGGCAGAGTGCACTGAGGAAACTTGGGTAGCTTGTCTAAGCGTTGCTAAGAATACAGGCAAGAGGAGTGGGATCGAGTGTACGCTGAACGTGTGCTGCCATTGAGATGGTGAATTAGAGGGGGTCAAGAGCCTGCTGAGCATGGTGATGTGGGCTCCCTTCGTACCAGTGATTGCGTCGTGCGCCTGCTGTGCCCCTGCCTACCACTTCTAGCCTAGCTACGCTCTTCACTACCAGCTCTCCTGCTGTGCCCCGCCCTGCATGGTGCAGGCTGAGCTGGCGGTTGCTGAGGACTTTGACCAGATACGCAGCGCCATGGAGAAGTGCCCCCCTTACCAGTCCATCTTCAGCAGGGTGAGCTCACTGAGCTACTGCAATAGTGTGTTCACCGTTGTGCGCACTAGTCATGCACCTATGCTTACCACCTGGAGTGCATGCTTACAAACGTAACATCGCATGCGTGCTGCTGCAGCTGGGGTTGGGTGAAAGCCAGATGCTGGACAAGATTTTGTATGAGGAGGAGGTGCGGCAGTTGATGGGAACCTACGAGCAGCAGTTCCATTACGGTGTCTTCTACTCGTACATGCGCCTCAGGTGCGGATAGGGGTTGTGTAATCTCACTAATCGTTTGTCATAGGGGTGGGGATGGATGTTTTGAGATTGAGGGCTGCATGTGCATGCTGGTGTATATATGTGTTTATTGCAAGTGCGTATAGCATAAACACTGGAGCACGTGGGATATATGTCCTTCATATCAACTGGCAGTTCACTGAATGGTAAGTGCTTCCAGCCGTCCTGGTTCCAACCCTCTGCCTTTCTGTTGCGTGTTCCTGGCGCAGAGAGCAGGAGATCCGCAACATCATGTGGATTGCCGAGTGCGTGGCTCAGGACCAGAAAAACCGAGTTCAGGACGGCATTGTGTTCACCTTCTAGATTAGTCTGTTATTTGTATCATGGACTTGCGTGGTTATCTGTCGACCATGCTCACGCCCCTGGCGCGCTCGCTTGTCACCCTGAGCCTGAGCCTACAGCGCCACCCGCATCTTGGCAAGTTAGCACTGTATCACATCACTCCTTGTCTGCTCTTCCTTCACCTCACCTGCCTTTGTCTGTCACCGCCACCCAGCCCCTTCTTTTCTTCCGCGCTTTTCAGCCCATTGGACTTCCCTTGCCGTTGCACTCTGTGGCTGCGACCAATTCGCATTAACGCTGTCAAGTGTGCACAAAAGCTTTCAATACAATGTCTGCTACAATTGCAACAGCGGTCCAGGGCAAGCACACGCTTGTACCACCAAGCTCGAGGGAAAAGTCGCCGACAGATGGTGTCAAAACAGCCCATAACCAACAAACAAAATAACCAGCAACACCGGTCGAACCAATCCTGATAAAACAACTGCAATGAACAGGTTCCAACCGAAAAAGGCCTTGGCTGCCTAGTACACGGCGGTGCCAGTAGGTCACTCGTCATGATTGTGCCGCTGCGACATCTCCACCGTGACGCCAGGCAATCGCTCTGCCAGGTGCGCCGCCTCCTGCTCTGTCAGCGAGCCAATTGGCAGCTCCAGGAATTTGAGCTGCGTCATGCGACAGAACACGTCGTCTACATCAGCTGAAGTCACCTGGAAGCTGTTGTCGCCCCCCAATGACAGCCGCCTCAGGCTCGTGGCAGCAGCCAGCGCATGCGGCACCGCCGTCAGCTGGTTGCAGGGGAGGTCCAGGCTCTCTACCGCTGTGGCAGCAGTGGAAAGCGTAGGCGTGAGTTGGAGCGTGCTTCACAATTGGCTCGAGTAAAGGGAGGAACAAAGGCAGGCGTTGCTAGTATGCGTCCGTGTAGCAGAGGAAGCTAGCCTGCCCAACAGTGCAGCAGGCTGGAAGCCAGGTGCAGGGTTTTTAAACCGCACACTGCTGCCAGGATTTACCACAAGCGCCTCAGCCACGCAACATTGTTACACGTCCTACCTGTCAGCCAGGGCCCCTCCTGCAGGGATCCCAGCTGCACCCCGTGCAGCACCACCGCCTTCAGGTGGGTGGACTGCACCATGCGGCTGGGTAGGCCGCCTGAGAGGTCCATGGATCCCATGATGAGGGACATGCTGGGGAGGCTGGCTATCAGAGCATCCAGGGTGTGCTGAAGCTCCTGCCCCGCACCCTGGCCAGGAGCTTGGACCACAGGTGCCCCTGCTGCCTGCCCTGCAAGCTGCTGCCCTGCCGCCCCTCCCTCCTCTTCAACGTCCATTGCCTGCTGCTGCCCTTGCTCTGCAGCCTGTCCTGCCTCTTCATTGGCGCCAGCGGCAGGTTCACCGTTGTCGCCATTGACAAAGCTAGCGCCAGCTCCGCTTGTTGTAGAGCAGGCGAGGAGCGCCAGACCGTCCAACATAGAGTCGTCATCGGCGCCGTGCTGGGTTTGAGGCGGTGGGGGCGGGAAGCTGCCTGGTGCCAGCGGGCAGGCTGTCAGGGTGAGGGCGGCAAGCAGCTGGTCCCAGCCCCAGCGCATCAAACAGCGCCTGCATGGGCGCATCCGCTGTGAAGAACGCGCAGGCGCAGCGCAGGTGCCAGCCGAGGGAGACGGGCGGTGCCAGCTCCATGTCCACCACAATGTGCATGGGGGCTTCCTCGGGGAAGGCACGAGCAGTCAGCAGGCGGTGGCCGGCGAGCTGCAGGGCAGCAGAGCAGGGCGGGGCAGGTATAGACCCAATACAAGCACAGCATATTGTCTTGATGCAAACGGGCTGAGCAGAAGCACAAGCGCAGCCAGCCCACCAATCCACGGTTGAGCCAACATACAGATGAGTCGAATCAAATTGTTGTTATAGTTTGTAATGCCCATTTATTGCTCCAGAATTATGCAGGCACATAAGCAAATGCACACAGGGAAGCTTGCCTGAAGAACAGGGGAGGACAGGCGCAAGCGCGTGAGGTCCGGGAAAGCTGACACAGGCAGCACCGTCAGGCCGCCACCCAGCCTTTCTGTCTCATATACGGCCAGGTCACGCAGCTGCCTCAGCACCGTAAGTGGCTTCAGGGTTGGCAGCTGAACGTCGGTGGCAATTGATAGGCTTGTGAGTTGCGTGAGGGCTGTTATGCCTGTTGGCAGGGCCCCCATATCCAGGGGCAACCCTCCACGCGCGTCAAGCTCCAGCTTCCGCAGACCGCCGCTGCCGGCCTGCGCCAGCACCCAGCTCAGGTTGCTTGGCATCACTGGCAACGACAGCTCCAAGCTTCTCAGGTTGCTGAAGCGGGTCAAGGCCTCCACTGCTGCTCCCGACAGCTGCAAGGGCTGCTTAATCTTTAGCCGGATCAGCACAGCCGGGTCCAGCGTCCCCAGCAGGTCCGACATGCTCCATCCTCTTTCTGTTAGCTGCCCCCATTCATCCAGAGTGTAATTCTCGGCTGCTGTCACCAGCTCAAGCTCTTCCAGAAGAGGCGCTACCCGTTGGAGCAGCACCCACTTGGCTGCAAACCACGCATCTGCCACCTCATCATCAGAGAGTTCACTGCGCCCTTTAGGCACCCTATCACCAGCTTCCGGTACAGTGCTTTTTGCTCGTAGTGCAGGCGACGCCACTGAGTGCACACCAGCGTGACGGAAGGCCTGCAGGCGGGGGCACCACAAGTACGGCAGCGCGGTGTGCAGACGGTGGGGCGGCAAGACTGGTGGGTCACGGTGAGCGGCGAACCCGCGGTCGCTGCGCCTGATCGCTTACCGCGATTGGTGTCCTGCAATGCCCAAAATCTCGCCCAGCAGGGAGTCCGGCAGCACCGAGATGCTGGTGGACTTCTCAGGGGCGGGCATGTGCGCCACAGGAGTCGATGAACACGCAAATGTTGCACTTGGAGCCTAAATATTGCAGCTCACGGCGGCTTCACCTAGAGATGCGTTTGTTGGAGAAGATGAGAAGATGCGTTTTTTTTATAGATGACCTCATCACTGCCACGTCAGGCTCAAGGCCGTACAGGACATGCAGCATCCAGTCACCCAGGCAAACCAGTGCCCCACGATTGTCATTTCATGTTTAGCCAAGTTGCCACATTGCACGAAAAACGGGCATGTTGCGTGCCCCAGGCAGGAGGAGGCCAACATGCCTGCTAGCATGCATGGCACCATGATTGTATGCCAGTACCGCAAGAGTCAGAGAGAGCCGTTCTTGTCCAATCCTCTACACAGATTGCAGCTGCCAGTCAGATGCATCTGAATGTTTGATACGAACACTAGTCAACTCTGGTGCCATTGCGTGCAATGGCCGTGCCGGGCCTGTCGAGCTCCCACACCGCTGCCATTCACATCCCATTCGCCAACACCCTCTATCTTAATAGTTTGACTAGCATAGGTAAGACAACCAGAACCCAGCACATTTCAATCAACTTTGGGAGGATTGGCGAGGCTCCGCTGCCAGTTCATTTCACAACCACAGCCACCATCCAACCTGTGCTCTTGAGTTCAAGCACCCACTGCACCACACTATACATGATGTCAAGCTTTACTGTCAGTTTGCTTTTATATCCGATCTATTGAAATCACAGGTTTTTTACACCCAAATAATGAGAAAAGTGGCGGAGACGGTCATCTGATGCAAATGTGCGCAGATGGCAAGTGCTGGTGGCTCTCAACAAGAACAGGGCACCGCTTAGTTGACGGTGATGGTGCCTGCACCAAAGCATGGCAGGGCAAAAGATGGTAGGGTTTAATGAGCACGGTGTTGTATGTTGTGATGATGAAGCGGCAGAGTTTGCCCAGCAAGGCCTGTCGCGAATACAAGCTGCCTCACTATGATGTGCTCGGCTAACGCATTCTGAACTCTTCAATGCTTGCATGTGAGCGGCATTCATGGCAATGGAACAGCAGAGCTGCTGACTGCTTCATGCACTGATCCACAGCTTGCTCACCGGTCATGCCAGCGCCCTGGTGGGGCTCGCAGTAGAAGGAGTAGGAGCCCGCAGTGTCAAGCTTGACGGAGTAGGTCTCGCCAGGTGCGTTGAAGTAGTCGTCGTGGCTGATGGCATCGGCGTTCACGCCAGACTGCAGGGAAGGGCGGCGATTGAGTGGCAGTGGGACCATGTGCTGGGTGAAGGTGAAGGTGCGTGGGAGAGTTCTATCGACCCACGACTGGCTGAATGGGAGGCATCGATGAACATTTGGTCCAGGTACACAGGTGCTGCAAGCTACCGACAGCGTGCAGGCACAGTGTGTATATTGCTGCAAGGTGCAAAGGCCTGGCAAAGGCAGCAACACCGGCCGCAGCACTCACGGGGATCTCGTCCTCATCGAACACCACGTTGTGGGGGAAGCCCGCGTTGTTCACGAAGGTCACGGACTCGCCCTTGGCGACGGTCACGGAGTTGGGCTCGAACACCAGAGCACCTGCAAGCCACGGTGGGGGATAGGGCTCCCACTCAATTTTGTGCCAGCCGGCTGCCACCACAAACTGCGGCTGTGACATGCATATGAGATCCCCAGCGCAGTCATCGGATCGATTAAATGCTCGCGACGTGGAGACGTGGCGTGATGCCCGGCACTTGCAGCCCGCGCTCACCGCTGTCGGCACCCATCTTGATGGTGACGGCGTTGGCGGACAGGGCCAGGGCCAGAGAGGCCAGACCAGCGCCAACAGCCTTCAGGGGGCGCACCACGGCGGCGGGGGCGGCCACGCGGGCCTTGGCCTGGGCCTGAGAGGCCTGGGGCACCACAACCTGAGCACGGATGGCCTGCATGACTGCTAAGTGACGAACAAGCGACTGCTGGGAAAGACAGGACACAACAGTGACACGATGGGGCAGGTCGAGCTGGATATGCTTTGGGGTCGAAGGAATGGAAAGGCGCCGATCTGGAAGTGTGTTTCAGGCCTAGCAATCCCAATCGTCCCTGCGTTCAATCAAGAATGGCAACCGAGTAGTCAGCGTTGAGCACCGGCCTGTTGTCCAGCGCTAGGTTTTTGCTGTACCCGCGCTCTCCGCGCTTTGAAGTTGTTCGTCCATGATGGGCGCCAGTGCATAGAAGGGAATGGTTGAACGCCATCTTTGAATCCAGGGCGGCTCCCGTGGCAGCACCTACCAGTGACACCCTGCGGAAGAGCGGACCAGCTTTGACACTTCGGTGAACTGCTCCTCTTGTTGCTGCATGCAGCAACTCTGCTTACAGCAGCGGTGAGACTAAAACAAGCGGCTCAGTTGTCAGTTTGCAACAATACTTGTGCATGGCAATCTTGATACATTCCACAACCTCCATTCCAGCAGCATGTGCAGCCGGCATGCGTGGGGGCCAGTCAATAACGACCGGCAAGGAGTAGGGGTTAAGAGGCAATGGAAAATAAGATGGTGTTATCCTGTATTCACACGCCAGTTGTGCCGCTCATTTCCCCTGGCTTCCAACATACGTTATCTTGGGCCAGGTCAGCATCACCCTGCAATCCTGCACACTGAGTGCATGACACAACACAGCCCTGCCTGCGTGCCTGATGGCACATTTGTCACTGCTGGAACTTTATCGAGTAGGAGCCAGTGGCGGGGTCCTGTTCTGCCTTGAAATTGTCCACTGAGAGCCCAAACTTGCCTAACACCATGTTGCCTAGATCTTTAAGCTTGCCTGCAAGAGGAGCGGTGTGGCACAAGGCACGAAATGCAGAATAATACGAGTAGGGACTTAAATTGCACAAGAATCTTGCCTTTCAAAGAATGTGCGCAAGCAGATTGGACAAAGAGACACTCATGCCACAGCACGGGGAACTTATCGCTGCCGGTGCTCGACCCACTTGCGTCATCACAGCTATGTCAATGTGCGTGATGTGCAAAATATGTCGCACAGACCCCAATGCACCCCTCCATATCTAGCCCGCGGCCTCACCAAACATTTCCTCCTTTAACTTCTCTCGCCGCTCCATAACCACAGGGGTGAGGCGCTTTACAATATTCGTGGCAGGGGTGTTTCCTGGCTCTAGTTGAACCACCTGAGACCACCGGAAGGGATACACGATGCGCATTTGTCAGCATATGCTGCTTTATACTCCCTAATCCGGCATCCTTGCAGCAGCGTCGCAGTGTTGTACCCATGGAACATGTTTTATACGCAGGGTGGCATGGGGCGCATCGCCAACCTCAAGTGCAACAAGCAGCTGCCCTGCTAACCCACCTCTAGCTACACAGCACAACGGCGGCCCTTTGTTGGTACCCACCCACCTTCTCGGCATCCGCAAGTGCTCGCTCTAGGTCATCCAGCTTCTCGTAGGCAGCACTGCGGCGCAGCAGTACCTTGGTGTACTGCGGATCCAACTCCAGGGCAGCGCTGCATTCCTGCAGGAGTCCAGCCGGCAATGCAAGCATGAGACATGCAAATTTTGGGTTGGTCCTTACATGTAAGCTTTGCACAGTACCAGTTGCTCAATAACAGCCGTGTCTGCCTCAGCAACGACCTGCCTGTAAGCCTAGAAGAACGCAGGCAGAAATGAAGCATGCACGCCAGGGCCTCAAATCGCACTGTGTGACCCCAGGACATAGCCCCAGTCCCTGCTGTGTACCTGGACTGCTTCTGCATACTGGTCCAGCTTGAGGTGGCAGGCTGCACGATTGCCATGGTAGATGGCTCGCTGCTGCGTGGCAGCCTCTGGAGCCGCTTCTAGTGCTGCCGCATACTTGTCCTGCAGCAGGATTAAGCGATCACCAGCATGGCTTAATACAATCTTGCAATGGAACAAGTCATAGTGACTCGTCTTACCATGCAGCACATTTTGCCAGAGCAATGCAAGAGTAGATCGCGGCATGCGGTAGGAATTCTGAGCTGCATGGCACTTGCATGGGTGTGCGACGGCTGGCAGGGCCACTCCCAGCTGGCCTTGGAGAGTCTAGTCAGGCAGCAGACGCACGAGAGAGCGCTCGACTGCCGCAGCGCCCGTTTGCAGCCAGTCCAGTTTGTCTCACATGCACTGCCTGCGCTCACCAATGCTTCTTCGCATTTATCGCGGCCGTAGAGCTCGTTCCCATCTTTCTTTAGGGCTTCCGCCTGCTCCAACCGCTCCTGGACCGGCAAAAGGGAGGCAAGCATGCATGCAGGCAGATGAGGTGGTTAGCAGGCGGGGAAGCACAGCAGTGGTGCAAGCGCCACTGAAGTGCCCCAGAACTTATCAATGTAAAGAGACTGGAAAACATTCCAGCGATATTAAATACAGCAGCCTAGGCTCAACAGCCTTCGCGCGACTCACAGTTGCCCACCTGGTCGGCATCGGTGAGTTGTGCAGCTTGCTTGCCGGTCCCGCCAGCGTCGCTGGCTGCCTGTTGAGAACTTTCGGCGCTGGCCTGCGCTGCAGCGCTTCCCTGGGACGTTTCAGCTGGAGGCAAGCCCTGTTGCTCCTGCTGGGCGGCTGCTGCTTGACGCTCCTCCGCTGCTGCAGCCTGCCGCGCTGCTATCTTGGCTGCTGCCTCGGCCTCGGCATCAGCCCGTTCCCTCGCCAGCTCGGCCTCCGTTATGTCTTCTATGAGAACCATGCTAGTCGCAGGATTCAGCGCGTCAAGCCAGGAGGCACCCGCTGGGGTTCCAGAATTCGATCGGTGAACAAGGCTTCGCCAGGGCTGAACCCAGTCTGCAATGCATCCACCTACGGGCACTCTTGAGTTGATAATGGGCTTGTCGATGGGCATGTACTGCTCGGTTGAGTTCATGGCCAGGGTGCTTCCTCGCCCCTGCATTGCGCCCGCGCCACTCACCGATGGGTGGTTTCATTTGATATCGTTACATTAAGCACGTTATTCTGCCGTGCCGAGGCACTCAGCCCTCTGTTGCCATGACTGTGCCTACGGCGGAGGAGGAGCACAGTTGGGAGCAAGCAGCGCAGCAGCTTGAGAACTTACAGATAGGCTCCGAGAAGGCAGCAGCCGATGGGGCAGCGGAGGCCGCCGAGGGCGATGGGTGCGTCCCCGAGCGGCCCAGGCTCAGGGCCTTTCGGAGAGCTGTGGGTTCTGCGGGTGTCTCTACCATTCACCGTATTGTGCGCCTCCCTGGTTGCAGGCCTCACCCGGAGGCCGAGAGCCCTGCCAGCGCAGATGTCAGCCACGGAGCAGAACCGCCAGCAGCCGTGGATCACGCGCTGAGAGATGCTCTGGCGCACCCCAAAAACCGGACATCAGGTGCGCATGCGGGTCATGGGGCTTCCACTGCGCGGCGCCTGCCCCGGCGCCAGGAGGCGGGGTTGTGGCCTTGGTTGCGCGGCTCTGCAGCAAGTCATTACGTTGCTTCTTGCCCTGGCACCCGTAGTGCTGAGCTTGGAGGCGGAGGTGGAGGCGTTTGTGTTGAACTCGCAGGAGCCGCAGCACACTTTCCCAGGCGACATGTCATCGTATGAGGTGCGGCACGACAGCGCGGGGTGTGCGAAATGGAGGGCTGGTTGCAGGCCTTGGCTTCTGCCATGCTGGTTGACCATGGCAAAGCGTTCTTTACATCACCGCAGCATCGTGGGCAGGGCATCATGCGCCACTGCAGCTGCCAACCTGCTGAGGGAGGGGCTATCTTCAACCTGCCACTCCCTCACTGCTCTGCTGTTCTGCAGCGCCTGCTAGCTCACCGCACCGCACAGCATTGGGGCTTAGAAACCACGACCGTCAGCCAGGGACCTGAGCAGGGCCGCATCGTGGCTATTCGCACTGCCGCCACTTGCCAGCCAAAGGTAGGCAGCCACGCTGGGACCCTTGCATCACCGACGTATACACACGATGAGTCAGCATGCCAGCGGCTTGCCTGAACACCCATGGATTCTGGCCTGTTTGTTGCTGGCATGTTGTCTAGTTTGACATTTTTGCATCGAACTCCGTATTGCTCCCTACCGCAGGTGAAGCTTGCTGATGTCGAGGTGGCGATGCAGGAGTCGTCGGCTCCTGTTGGCACCGGCGTAGGCCGTGGCAGCGGCAATGCCGGCGGCCCACCGATTGGCTCGCCGCCGGTGCCGCGTGTGCTTGTGCGCAAGCGCTCCGATCGCATGCGTGGACCTGGCGGCGGCATGACGGGCCCAGGAGGCATGGAAGGGCCGTACGGCATGCCTGCTGGGGTCAACGGGCAGTACAGGTGAGGACGGAAGGCATGCCAGCATCATCCTGCCCCTGCTCCCAAGTGCAAGATAATATAAGGAGCAGTCAGGACTGACCAGCGTGCAGTCTGCTACTGGAGATGCACATTCACGTAGTTGAAACTCGCGCCCTAATACATATGCACCAACCACCCAGGAACCGAGCCATTCTGCGAAACCAAGTAATTGCTTTACAGCTCGTCAACCATATGTCAGAGTTTGTGTCTAGTGACTTGTGCACGTATGCTGGAGCTGTGTTCTGAACCCCGTTTCATTGCCGTCGATCTCTGCCCGTTTGCTGCAGGTCCATCCAAGAGCGTGAGCAGGAATACCACAGAGCCAGGGCTCGCATTTTTGGAGAGGGAGGCGGCCCCGGCCCAGGAGCTGGCTTCCCTCATGCCGCAGGCCCCGGAGGGGCCATGGTGCCCTCGCCGCGCGCCGGTGGTGCCGCGGGCGGAGGGCCCATGAACGGCGCCGTGCCGGGAATGATGGGTGGTGGCAGCATGCCCCACCCCTATGGCGGCATGATGGGCCCTATGGGCCCACAAATGACCCCCATGGGCTATGGCCCAGCAGCAGGTGTGCACGCGCTACATGTTCATGACCCTGCTTGCGTTTCGCGCTGGCAGTGGGTGCTGGCATGTGTTGAGTACTGCTGTCGGCTGCCATCATGTTTTGGGCTGCCAGCCAGCATAGCCTGACTGCCAGCTTGTTGGCGGAAGGGCGGTTTGTGTTGTGTTGTGCCAAGTATAGATAATCAATCCGCAACGCCTCACCATGCGTGTTTTTGCGTCTGCCTTGATTGAAACGTGCAGCAGCCATGGCACGACCGGGTGGCATGCCAGGTGCAATGCCCTACGGAGGGGGCATGCCGCCAGGCGCCAGCTACCCCAATAGTGGGCCGGGCGGCTATGGAGGCGGCTACGGCGCCGGCGGGTACATGGGCGGCGGTCCACGGCCTGCCAAGGCACAGCTGCGCAACAAGGAAGCTGACCTCGCTGACCCCGACTTCCGCCGCGGCAGGTGCGCCATGTGGTTCTTTACTGACGCCTGCCTTTGCGGCCTCCTGGTTGCTGCGTCACATGCGCGACGTAACAGCACATCCAGTGCCAGCTATTGTGAGGATCTGAGGCAGAGCGCTGCACTTGCAACGCTTCCTGTCAGCCTCGCCGCCCAAGCTGCCTCTAGGAGAACAGCTAGGCAGCTACAACTGGGTCATGCTCTCGTTTTCCAACCGCCAATTGTGTCCAATAACCCTCTCCGCACTGCAGGGGTCCTCACGGTCCACGCTTCGACCCCGGGTTTGGAGAGGAGCCTCATGCAGCCAGCAGCATGTATATCCGCCCCTCCTACGGCTCAGAGGTGGGTGGATAGCGTGCACGCGTGCGTGTGACTGGCTTGCCTGTGTGCTCTGTTTGGTGTGGCTGCCTGGCAGCCAAGTTGCACATCAGCATTGCAGTTTTCATCATTCTTTTGCAACCGGTTAGGTTCAGCCTGAGCCAGAGTGCTGCCTGCCCATCGTGTTATGCTTGCTGCCGTGCCTGTGCAGTTCCCCGAGTTGCCTAGCGGCAGTGAGGGGCGCAGCAGTGGCGAGGGCCGCAGCAGCGGGGAGGGGCGCAGCAGCGGGGACAGCCGCAGTGGTGGTGGCATGCACCGCCCGTCCCAGTCTCCTCGCAGCAATGGCAGCGGTGGCATGATGGGCGCCATGGGAGCCGGGGCTGTGCCTACAAGCCCTGCAGCTGCTGCCGCCATGTACGGCAGCTATGCGGGCCAGGTGCGCTGCCAGCTGCAACTCAAGTGCATGCTGCCGGTCTAGTTGTGGTCAGAGCTGCCCAGCTGTCACCTGCACCGCGGATGTCTGCCAGCAATGGGGGATTCAACAGGACTGCCTGCCTGGTTGCATGTGCTTGAACTGCAATGTGCTCTGTTTCCCTCCCGGTCCTGGCTGTCAGCTCGTAGACCAGCCGCCCCTCCCTGGAATGACCACCTGTCGCTGTTTGTTGTTGTTCGCTGTTTGTTGTTGTTGGCTGCTGCAGATGGGCGGCTCTGGCATGGGCCCCCACCAGGAGATGATGGCCATGGGCTACGGCTACGGGCAGGGCATGATGCCAGCTGGCACCATGATGGCGCACATGCCAGGTCAGCACGGTCTCCAGGGCACCCTTGGCACCAGCGTCAGCAGGCAGACTGTTTAACTGGCTGCTGCACAGTAGCTGAACACCTGAACGCTTGCCAGTATACACCCCTGCTGGCAATGGCTCGTGTCAAGCCTCGCTCGTAGTTCTGCGCATCCTACTGCCGCACGGATTCCTTATCTGCATCTCTGCCTCCACCCGCCGTGCCTGCAGCAAGCATGATGTACCAGGGGTCCGCGGGCGGCGCCATGCCGTATGGAATGGTGGCGATGCAGCCCTACGGTTACATGCCCATGCGGCCAGGGCAGCAGGAGGCGATGATGCAGGCGTATGCAGCGGGCATGCAGATGGCGTATGCGCCGTATGGCGGCCACGCGGCTGGCGGTGTGGGCATGCCGATGAGCCCGGTGGCGGGCATGCAGGTGGGGTGGGGCGGTGGGTGACTGGGTAACCATAACAGGGCCGGGCTGGGCTGGACTGCGCTGCCTGTGCTGGGATCGTGTCATATGTGTTGCTGGGACTGGGCTGAACTAAAACTTGGCAATTTTTCATCATGCGGGGGCCGTGTTTGAGCGATGTGCCTGCCCATGCAGCGACAGGAAAGATGCGGCGGGCGGCTTCATCCCACCCAGTACCGCCTTGCCTCCTGCCACTGCTGCGCCTACCTCCAACCTTCTGGCTGGCTGCCGCACATTTGGGTTGTCACCAAGGCCTTCTCTTCTGTCCTGCAACCCTGAGCGGAGGTTATGCTGTATGTTCTCTCCTTCTGGTATTGTTGCAGAGCCCTTTGTCTCCCACTGGCGGCAGCGGCCCGCTGGGCCGGCGGTCCTCGGGTGGCGGTCGGTACAGCGGCGGCCGCCCCGGCACCGGCGGCCCGCGCGGCGGCGGAGCTCATGCACAACGTTCAGACAGCATAGGGCAGGACAGGCAGCAGCAGCAGCAGCAGCAGCAGGCAGCGTCGGTGGCAGCCGCCACTGCCGCTGCCGCTGCAGCGCAGCAGCAGGCGCCGCCCGCTTCCCCGCCTGCGCAGCCCGCAGCAGCAGCGGAACAGGCCCCTCCACAGTGAGGTCGTGGCCCGCCATGCAGCACCGCACACAGACCTTGTTGTTTACATGCAGGCTTGCAATGGTGCCGCCGCTGGCCGCCCGCTGCTGCATGCTGGATGCCTATGGTGACAGCTAAGGCTAATATTCAGGCGTGGCTAAGTCTTATGATCAAGCGTGCAGCCTGCTGGGGCGCGCACCAGTCCTGCGCCCCTTGTGCCGACATGTGTATGGGCACGCTTGCCCGAAATTTCTTCCCTCATTTTTGGCCCACACCGAGCGCTTTTTCCTCTACTGCCGCTCACCCAGCCTGTGTTCCCTCTAGTCTCCTCCTTTTGCTCCCAGCTCCTGCCTTTTGCCAGTGCCGCTGCGCAGTGCCATGCTGTGCATATGCGGGACTCGCAAGCTTATACCACCCTCATGTTTGGGTGGCAGCCCGCCTTCCCACCTCCCGGGGCCGCTGGCACCTCCCTTGCTGCTGTTTGCTTCCGCAGCATGCTGGAAGTGTTCCCGCCAGTGTTGCTTCCGCAAAAGCCGGCCACGCGTCGCAGCGATGCAGCAACTTGGCCGCCTGCCTGGCATCCCTCCCTCCCTCCACACTCTATTTGAGCTGGCACAGGGCTCTGTCTTGCAACCGCGAGCAGCGATGTTGCACCTGTCGTCACGCTCAAAACACTTTGTCCTCGCACCGGATGCCGGTTTCATGTATACCACACAATTTCAGCGCACCCTGGTTGGCCCCGGCTGTGGCCAGCTGGTTGTCCCCTGTCGTACCCTGCGATCAGGGGCAGCCAAATGCCTTGTGTTTTTGCGCATATGTCGCCCGCGGGGCACTAACTGCACTCGCTGCATTTTTCATGCATTGCTGGCGAGCATGCAACGCCATGCACCCATGCCGTGCCCATGTGGGCCCCATATGCGCGTAACACTCTCCCACCCGCACCAGCACTTGTATCTGCCCCTTTCGATGAATCACACCTCAACAGGCATATGCCCCACATTTTCTGCCTCATTTCACACCGGTTGGTACTTTGGCAACATCTTGCAGCATTCTTTCATTGCCACCTTTCTCCCGAGCACTGACGCGGCGTGTGCCCCGGCTTGCCGGCAGAGCGCCGCCGCCCTCCCAGTGTCCCCGAACTGCTGGCATGTTTGTGCACGTGCATCTCATCCGCTTGCCCGTACGCAACACAAAATATTGAATTGATCATGAGTGAAACTTAAGAGATACGAGCTGACAAGGGTCCCAACCAAATACAGTAGGCAGTGAGCAGCTCTTGCGAGGGCCGTGAGGCAGGGGCGATGCCAACAGGGACCAAGGCGCTGCTTGCAGCAGCGCTTGCAGAGGCAGGTCACAGGGTGCTACGCTGGCTTCTGGCCTGTTGCTGCGGTGTTGTCCTCGCTGCATTGCTCGATGTGGGGCAGGAACTGCAGTGAAAAAGGCAGCAGAAGCAACTCCCATTCAGCAAAATGTCAGGATCAGCCCATTGAAGCTGCTGTTTCCCCGGTGTTGGTTAGCGCCACCTTGGGTTGCCACTCATCAACCAGCTGTGGTTGCTAACCTTTCCCGAGGGTGCAAGCATCGCAATCAAGTTTAAACCAGTTGGTGTACTGCTGTGTACCTTTCCGTTGAATGTGATGGCCACGCGTGCCTCTCCCTGCTTCCCAGTGACCTTGTCGACTGTCACGTAGAAGTCAATGGCTGCAGAGCATGGGGCCAGAGCAGAGCCAAGGAAGGATAGCAACAAGATTGGCACCAAGGCTGCATGTAGGCTCTAAGCAGGCACACACTTGACATGCTCGAACAAGATTGAACGTAAAGAGGGTGGTGGCTGGCTGAGAGAACACAATGAAGGACGCCGTTTACTGCAACTCCCAACCCACTAATGCCATTGCGTGCAATGATGTATTGAAAGAGCTGTAATGCAGCCCCGCTTGCAATGCCAGAGACAACTCTGCCCACATGGTGATGCGGGCCGCCAGCGCGACGTACCCGACATGATGCCGTCGCCGAACTTTTCGTTTATGATCGCCTTCAGCGCCTCACCGTAGTGGTTGGTGGCCTGCGTGATGGGATGGAAGGAATCAACCATTGAGCATGTCAGCGCTACATTGCGCCACGCTATCAGCATGCAGTGGACCAGCTGAGCGCATGCAGCCCGCGTGTTATGAACAATGCTATGAGAGGTCATCAGACTGAAAGAAATTAAGCAGACGACGTTTAGCTCTGTGACTGGTTCCACCCGGGCAATAACCAAGCTATTACAATAGCAACGTTGCGGGGCCTAGTGAATCCTTTGTAAGATTTCCCTGGCGCAATGCTGGGAAGGTCGATGGGATGTCTGTGATTAGGTACCACAGAATAAAGCACAACACAGCGGGAAGCACAGCACAAGGCAGTACCGTACCTCCAGCATGCGGTACACCAGCGGCTCCTGCTGGATGGTGGGGTCAAAGCTCCGCATGGGCGCCTGCTGCATCACCGCTAGCGCCTCATCGCTGCATACAACCAGGGGCAGCGGCACGGTAGAGTCTAAGCAACAGAAGAAGCGCCAATAAAAGCAAAAGGACCAAAAGAAGAGAGTAGGTAGTTCCCGATGCACAATACAATCACAAGAGTAGCCAAAGGGGGCATGCCAAAGCCTGGCTTGTGCCGATGGTAGTCAGTCCAAGCTTCTGGTTGCTTCCTGCTGTTCACCTAATTTCAGGCACTGCCGCCTTGAGCTTGGCTGCTGTCTCGGGCTTCAGCTGCGCCTGCAGCACCAGCAAGCATCCAATGTAGTGGCAGCAAATTCCTTGCCGGCTGAGCTCCTGCCACTTGGCAACAAACCTGTTCCACCCAAGGCTTCCCACCCCTTGGGCTTTCTTGAATCTACCTGATTGAAAAAGAGCTGAGCAGCATAGGCATTGGTGCAGCCAATCTCTGCCGCAATGTCATCAAAGCTCTTGCCGCTGGCGGCCTTGGCCGCAAGCAGGTGGTCCACAAACGCCACCTTGGCTGCACCGCAGGTGGCACCCCCAGAGATGGCCGGCAGCTTCAACCAAAAACGAGTAACTTTGTCACACTGGAAATGGTGTGGGAACATTCTTGCTTGATCGTCAGCAGTAGGTGTGTCAGAAGGTCTGCACGGACCCAGCCGTGGCCAAGCCAGCAGCAGGGCCCAGGCGGCCCCTGTGGCGGTGCAGCGTTCTCAAGGCAGCTGTGGCCCTGCCTTGGAACTCACCATCGCGAGTGCGAGGGGCCAACAGCTGCTTTCCTGCCGACGCGCTGATTGATGCAGCCCTCCTCTGACAGCGGTGCGGCCTTGAGGCCACTGAGCGCAGGGTTGTGAGTTTGCAACGAAGTGCCTGCATTATTGACGGGCTGCTGAAGATAGTTATGTGATCCCAGTTGTCTGCAAATGTGACAGGGTATTCGCCCCTTTGAGGGCCTTTCAAGCGGTGAGCAATACGCCCGGCAATACTGGCAGAGACCTTGGCTCGCGAAAGGTGTCGATGAAATGCAACACGCTAGGGCTCACCGTAGCGATATCCAAACTGTAGTCAGCAAGGCTCCAGTTTATGTGATCAGTAGCATGGAGTAGGCAGTTTTTGCAAAAGGCTGCACAATGAAGCGCGGCCGCCCTGCCAAGGCCAAAAGCAGAAAAAGTGGCGTGTCTGCCGCCGAGGATTTGACGGGCGAGGAAGCCAGAGGCTTGAAAGCTTTGATCGAAAGCAACAGCAGTCTGGGCGCAGTGGATGACATTACACTGCTGCGAGTGCTAAAGGCAGACAAGCCCTGCGAAGGCCTCTACTCCAAGTCCTGCAAAGTAGGCAGCGGCGGCGCCCCCAAACCCGCCCTGCAGCGGCTGCACAGAGCTGCTCTGGCTGCTGCTGCCACTATTGGTTTTGCCTGGTTTGTTTAGCTCGCGTATCTCGTGCCAGTGCCAATACTCAAACCCTGACGGTGCCATCTCTTCAACCTAGGCAGCCACCCAGCGTCTTATTGCCTGTGCGTACCTGCTGCCCCCGTCACCCCAGCTGCAGGGCAAAGGCAGCAACCCCAACTGCCTCTGCAACCTGCTGCCCGCACCCGAGGGCTTCCGGCGGCAGGGGCTGTGGGCCAAGGAGGCCGATGTGCTGGGCACGCTGGGTCCAGACCCGTCGGCCAACACGAGAGAGGCAAGACCCCTGCAGACGGTATAGTGTGCAAGAATGGTACCACCGCCGCCGGCAGCTGCCTTATTGCTTTACTCCCTCACCTGCCTAGTGTAGCTTGCAATAATGTCCGTGTATTCATGGATGGCAGCACGAACCGAGAGGGCAGCTGTTGATACCAACCTGTCAGCGCAGGGCAGCGCCATTGCCGCCTGCGGCTTGCCGTGCGACAGTGAACCTGCCTGTCATCCCACCCAATCTGCTGTGCAGGACCGCAGCAAGCCGGTGGGGCTGAAGAACCTGGGCAACACATGCTACGTGAACACTGTGCTGCAGGTGCGGAGCAGCAGTGCAGCAGGGACAGCAGTAAGAAAAGGGGTGACAATGCCGTGCAAATGTAGCACTTTGGCACAGACTGCAGCAGCGGCAGCACCAGCAGGCAGGCAGGCAGGAGGCAGGAGGCAGGAGGGCAGGCAGTAATGGGTGCACCGAACTGGAAATCAATGTGGCCTGGGAGTAGTGACACCGATGCAGAGATATCTTTTATTGCATTCGG
Source organism: Ettlia oleoabundans (assembly GCA_019693395.1). Lineage (NCBI taxonomy): Eukaryota > Viridiplantae > Chlorophyta > Chlorophyceae > Chlamydomonadales > Ettlia > Ettlia oleoabundans. The sequence continues at coordinate 554 of JAAMXP010001194.1, read as the reverse complement.
TCCTGCTGGGCTGCCCGCTCTCCTGGAATAGACTAGGCATGGGAATTTGGGCAGTGTCACCAAGTGAAGGGGAGTAAGCGCATTATTGGTGTGCGAGGTTGGATGCCCCAATGGATCTCTGTGGCAGCCTCCGCAGCCTCCTGCACCTCGCTGCGTTCTGGCTTACCTGATTCAACTGCCGACACCAGTCTTTCCTACATACTACAGAGCGCTGCTTGCACCTCTTCATCACCACACCTTTTGCCTGTCCTTGGTCTTGCATACATGCAGTGCCTGTTTGCCAACGCCGCTTTCCGCCGCGCTGTGTATGCTGTGCGGCAGCCACTGGCTGATGAGCCGATTGTCAAGGAGCTGCGGTGAGACACGTGCCTGTGCAACACCATGCTATTTGCGGGCCAAGAGACACGTACCTGTGCAACACAATGCTATTCGCAATCTGTGTGCTGGCGGTCGGGGGTTTGCATGACCCCTCTCTGCATTTACTACTAGGCGTCCCTGTGAAGTGGAAGACCCCCCCCCTGCCCACCCACACACACACCCACACACCTCCACAA
>JAAMXP010001184.1:37942-48815 GCA_019693395.1 Ettlia oleoabundans | reverse complement strand
TGTGTATAAGAGACAGCATCAACACCCCTCCACCACCACCCCCACACGTCACCCTAGCGCTCCTTATCCCACTACCCCTGCCGCAGCGGGCGGCAGCGACAGCGGCAGTGACAGCGGGTGCCGCGGTGGCGGCACTCGCCGCGTGTGCGCCATTTGCCTGGAGAGCTACACCACAGGCGACAAGCTGCGTGTGCTTCCCTGCCAGCACCGCTACCACTCTGGCTGCATAGACCAGTGGCTGAGCAGCAGGCGCCCTGTCTGCCCGGTATGCAAAGCCGACGCGCACGCTGTGAATGGTGGGCTGCTGGGAGCGGATGAAAGCGAGGAGGCAGCGGGCCCCTCTGTTGCAGCAGAAAATGTGGATTTGGAGGCCGGCAGGCTGCCGCGTCGCTCCAGGCGCCGCCGCCGCCGCTCGCTGTTCCTGCTGGGCCGCCTGGGCGACAGCTGGGCTGCGCTGCGGCGGCAGCTGCTGGGAGTGCCAGCTGCCAGCGGTGGCAGTGTTGGCGAGGGGGGTGGCATGGCGGCCAGCACCGGGAGCAACAGCGAGGTTGCGGAGCAGCGGCAGCAGCTGCTGGGTGGTGCTAGGGGAAGCAGGGCAAGTTCGCCGCTGCCCACAGGGGCCGGCCTGGGCATGCAGCGGCAGCGGCAGCAGCATGTGGACCCAGAGTCGGCAGCAACCCTCGCCAACTTCCCAGCTTTTTTCCCACCCAGGTGCAGTCTCTTTGCTTCTGGGCGGCAGTCACCAGGGATGGCAACTGTTGCGCTGGGGCGGGTGGATAGATGCACTGTCACTGAACATGAGCCATTGTCGCGCTGCTCCTGTTCACGAATTGCATTCCATTTCCTCTCTGCCCTTTGGCTTGAGTGCACGCAGGCCCACTGCCACCGCGGCTTCCACCACCCGCAGCTTCGGTCCCCCGCCACCCGAGATTGTCCCAGCAGACGCCGCTGAAGCGGGGGAGCCAGCTGGTTCTGGTGTGGTGGTGGCAGCCGCCTTTGCGGCAGCGGCAGGGCCCAGCCCACAGCGCTCGTTGGTGCAGCAGGCTTCACAAGCACTTGGGCATGAGCCACAAACAACACACCAGCAGCAGCAAGAACAGCAGCAGGAGCAGCATCGCGCGGGATGGACTGCTGGCAGAGGCGGCGGTGGCACCTTTGCCTTTGACTCAGCAGCCTCCACTCCACGTGCAGGCCCCCACAGCCACCTGGTGCAGCGAGACAGCACAGAGGGAAGCGAGACTGAGAGCGAGGCGGAGTGAAGACACCTTCCCCCGGCCCCCCACTCTCTTCTGCTCTGAAATCTTGCTGCATCCCTGTGTTGTTTCCACGATATTCTAGGGCAGCAAGCCGTAGCAAGCGGGTGGTCTATCCCGGGATACTCCCACCTTCCATGTTGATAGCCTGTCCCACCCCCTTCCCAGTGTGCAGCCTTTCTTTGCTTGCCACCATCCCATGTCTCGATTGGCTTGTTGCTTGAGCATCGTTGATTGCATGCAGCCAAGCAGCAACAGGCAGGGTCCAATAGCCACTGGTAAAATCAACTGGTTTCGCATATGCACACACTGCAGGGCCGTTGTTCAAAAGAGTTTGGTGGCCTGGAAACCACCACGGTTGCCCGCTGCTTTGCTGACCAGGCATCCAACTTTTAACACAGGTTACCTGTGCCTGGTGTTTGCAGCACCATTTTGTTCAGTCACCGTTGGTTGGATAGCTGCGAAGCAGCTGGCCCCCAGCCCTGCCTCAATCTCAGCTTGCATGCCCCCATTCAGCCCATTCATCACCAACTCTCTATGATAGGGCTGCCTGCACCGCTCATGTCCCACCAAGCACCTTGCCTGCCTTTGGCTGTGGCGCTTGCTTTGCACTGCTTGCCTCAGCCTTGTGCCTCTACTTTCTCCAGCACGTGCTCTCCTTTCCCCCTGCTTCCGTGTAGCCCAGCTACTTCATATCAACCATTTGACCTCGCCATGATATATACAGTGTAACGTTAGCGCCAATCACCAGGCAGTAACATAGCCGGCGAACGTCAGACCACCTCCAGCAGGTTTGCATGTAATCGAATGTATTCATGAAAAACACAAGAGTTTAAACAGGTTGTATGTGGACGGACACGTTGGTAAGCGAAGAGTAGCATGGATAAAAAAGTAAAAGAAAAGATATGCAGCTCAAGTTAAGTGCAAAGTAGGAACAGCAAGGAGCAAGAGGGGCTATACATGTGGATGGCCAGAGGCTCACGAAAGCTGACTTGGAGAGTGGTTCTGGTAGCTCATGAGTAGCTGGTTGTTAAAGATTCAGCGCATCCTCCACCTGCAGAATGACTGCCGGCGCTATTAGCTGTGGTCCCTACAAACACTGCCCCCACCTGCTGTCAGGTCCTGCACAACACACCCGCAAAATAGATGGACAGGGCCAGCGCTGACCACCGGTGGCCGGCATGATAGCCACAGACATGTGGAATCCAGCCGTAAAGCGTCCGCAGCTAGATCTGCGTGCATGCAGTTTTGGTAGGTGCCAATGTTTCATGCTGAGCTGTGGGTAAGACAAGTCTGCATAGAAGGCTGTCACTCATCGAGGCTCAAGACACCAGCCCACCTGTTGCTGCATCCAGCGATTGTGCTTGCGCCGCCGCTGCAGTTGGGATGCCCCACCTGGTGCTGCTACTGCTACTGCGGTGGCTGCTGCTTGTGACGCAGCCGGGGGTGAGCTGACTGGGCTGCTCTCTGCTGCGCTATCGCCCGAATGCTCATCATCTGAGTTCAGCTGAAGCTGGCCCCAGCTCTCCACTGCACCTGTTGGGCCGCCAGCATCATCCTATGCACCGGCTTGCTTCCCCTCCTCGGCTGCATCAGCCACATGCTTCCCCGCCGGCTGCCTGAGGTAATATGCCAACCTGTCCGTATAATGCCAAATATTGCTGGTGGTAATCAAGGAGTGCAGCCTCTTCGCATTCACCCTGCAGAAGCACCCAGCATGTGGCATGAATGGCGATATACAACCAAGACAGATAGCGGGCACGGTCGCACTATGCTTGTGAAGCACGATGAAACTCAGCAACAGCTACAGCCCCCTCTGCCTCCCCTTCTCCTCCGTGCCAAATGTGCTACCCGAGTGCACTGCAGGTGGGCTGCATCTACCAGCGCGCCGTTCTTTCTTTCTTTCTTTCTTTCTTTCTTTCTTTCTTTCTTTCTTTCTTTCTTTCTTTCTTTCTTTCTTTCTTTCTTTCTTTCTTTCTTTCTTTCTTTCTTTCTTTCTTTCTTTCTTTCTTGTTACCTTGGTGGCATAAAGGCCTCCACATCTTTCCTTCCATACCATATACAGTGTAATGCAAGCACCACCAATTTTAAGAAACATGGCAGCACCGTGCATGTGTTGTGCCTCAAGCAGGGTTACAAGTGGTCAAGTCAGTAGGATGCTAAGCATCCATGGGGGGCAGAGTTGGCTGACTCGCTTGTGTTGCTTAGCGGGTTTTGGGCAGCATCTATTGTCACCTGTGCCACCTCTTTTTTGCATGCTGCGCTGGGCCCGCTGGCACCACGCTGGATCACCGCACTTTCCCCCCTGGGCTACAGGCTAGGGAAGCTGGCCTCGGTCATCATTAGTGGTGACTTGAAACAGATAGAACTGGACAACAGATTGACATACTTGTTTGCTGCGCGACCAGCAGCCCTTGATGCCCTGCATGATGCCTTGCATGCTGGCAATACCTGACAGCTCCCCATCCATCTGGGATACTTGTGCTTTTGTATGAATCATCTTCCCGTGCTGTGTCGTGTGCTGTTTAGTTCCAGTATTCTGGCCTGCTTCACCCTTCATCCTTCAAACGCATTTTGTAGTCTGAGTGTTACCATCTAGTACGTAACACCGCAATCCACGTCGTGCTGCAGACATTTCCGTTCACGACATCAACAAGTTTGTGAGCATTCGTGTGTCAATGCAACAGTGGCCAGTGGCCACCTGGCCGTGTCAACACTCTGTGTTGGCTGTGGCTGTTCCAATGCAGCTATAAAGGATTTAGGCTCCCAGGCACCGCCTAGGACGCAAACAAACAGCACAGTCAAACTTGACGCTCGTAAGGTTGCACATTGTTGGTGCCGGGAAACCGCATGGTGCAGCAGCTGCGTGACGTGGCACAAGCGCACGAGGACTTGGGCTGGTGCTGCTCCTGGAGCGGTTGCTGTACGGCGGCTGGCAGGCTGTGCGGCAGCGGTCACCCTACTGGCGTGTGGCCGAGCTACTGGCAGTAAGGTGTGGAACTTTGCTGGCAGCCCTTGCGATTCAGAGGGTTTGCAGGGTCAGCTGGAACTCAGGGAACGTGCGTTCCACACAGCCCCTTGCAGCAGCTATGGCAGACCGCCTGGCAGCTCAGGATGCTTTGTGCCGCACCAGTCGCCATAACGGCACGGCAGCATATCATGCCCTGCTGGGTGCCCTGGCGCCCCACAGACTTGCCCGCATGGCCCCTCAGGGCTACACCTTAGTCAAGTTGACGTCGGTAACATTCAACGCTGAGAGGAGGCAGCGGCAACTGGCATGCTGTGTAAGCGGCTTGTTGGAACAGAGGCCTGCTGCGCGTCAAACCTTGCATGTTAATCCGCTCATGCGCCACTTCAATAAAAAAGAGATGGAATGCACTTCACAGCACGTTAGCCCTGTAAGCTTTCTTGTGTGTAGAGTATGTTACACGTGTGCCACTTGAGCTGCATATTCCACACCTCTGGTGATGCGCAAATGACAGCTGCACTTTTGCACCACAAAAACGTTAGAACTTGTACAATCTACTGTTTGAAGTTATTAGGCGTATATTGGGAGAAACATGCGCTGTCTAGCCCAACAGTTGCAGCCAGACCTATGTGGGCGCCAGCGCCATAGGCGGCAGCACAGCGATGCCCACCGGCAGTCACCATGATCACCCGACCGAAAGGTGACAGCAGCGTGGCAAATCTCACACATTTCAAATTTGTTACACCCAAAGCCGCTGCGTGTACCAAGCTATGTGGTGGAGTGGGCTTGGACCAGCGCGCGCGTGAAGTAGCACTCGCTGGCATCGCTTGCGGGGTCTCTTCCCTTGAAGGTGGCTCCTGAACATCTACATCTGTATATTATAGTTGAAGAAGCAAAAGCCACAGGCTTGAAGCCCTGCCAACAGAATTCCCGCACCTTAATCAAACCCGAGGCTACCGCAATCGGAGGAACTTGTTCCTTATCCGACACACTGCTGCCAGGTTAACGGGCCGGCTATGCTGATCAAGCTGTCTGCCGCGGCGGCCTCGCTGGCTTCCACGAGTGGCAGAGCCTGGCGAGCTCCCGGCTTGTTAGCCAGCCGGGAGTATGCCACGCAGGAGGGAAAGAGCCTGTTGTTCGCCGAGCACGGCGCGCCCGAGCGGGTCCTGCAGCTGGAGCGGCAGCGCCTACCAGCGCAGATGGGCGCACATGACGTGCTGATAAATATCTTGGCGGTGTGTAGTGTACGGATGCTTGTGCTGGCCAACCCGGTTGTCACTCTTCACAAATCTGGCCAGCACAACAGCTTGCTTGCTCTATGATACATTGACGAGGTTGTGCCATGGTGCGAGGTTGGTCAGAAAGCGGTGGCTGACAACCTTCGCCGTACCTTGTGCGGCTGCCAAACCTCCCGTCCCATGCAATATTACTGTCATGACCTATCATGGTGCCTGTTTCTCTGTTTCAGACCCCCATAAATCCCTCAGACATCAACACGATAGAGGGCAAGTACCTCATTGCGACGAGCTTGCCGGCCGTGCCGGGACATGAGGGTGTAGGAGTCGTGGAGGCTGTTGGGCCAGAGGTGTGCTGCCACCCGCTCATTCCACCACAGCTGCGGTGCTGGGACACAGGGACCTAGTTGAAAGTGCAATGTGGACAGCATGCAACGTGCGACAGGATCCCTACACAAGTCACGGTTAATTGCATTTCTAGGTTTGCGCACAACATCACCTCCTTGTTTGTTTGCCACATTTAGGGGCTGCAGTGCCTCGCATGGCCCCACACGTGCGCAATCACAGGGCAAAAGTAGCAAGCCTCTAGTCGGCGGCACTGTGGGGTGCATGTGCAGGTCAAGCGTATGCAGCCCGGAGACCGAGTGGTGCCTATAGAGCATGGCCAGGGCACGTGGCGCACTCACGGCGTGTTCAATGTGAGCAACGTCATGACGTGAGGATGTAGCATCCTAGGGTGCGTTCCTGCAAAGGGGGCAGCCGGGACAGCCAAGCTCATTGACTGCTGCGGTGTTTGTTGCCATATGCTTTGTGCTGCTGTACTGCCTGCAGGAGCTGCACTGGTACAAGATCCCCAAAGACCTGCCTATAGCAGCGGCAGCCACCATGGCCATCAAGTGAGGGCGTGAGGGATGGCAGGGAGGCAAGCATGGTGGGGTGGTCCGAGGAAGGCAGGAAGGCAAGAGGTGGGGTGGGGTGGGGGCCCACACCCCATCAGCAAAGTCCAGTGCCTCCTCAGTTCCCTGGCACTGATGAGCAGAGCAGTGTGCACGGGGGGTTTCTACATCCTCCTATTGTGGTCTTGCCTCCTGTGCAGCCCTCCCACCGCAGTGCGCTTGCTGGAGGAGTTTGTGCACCTGGGTGAAGGGGACACACTGGTGCAGAGCGGGGCAACGAGCCACGTGGGGCAGGTGGGAACTTCTTGATTGGTTTGGGGGGGGGGCGGGGGCGGCTTACGTGAATCAGGGGTGCTGGAAGTTGGTACGGGTATGTGGTGTGTGTGCAACTGGCTATGTACATGTATAGGGCTTGGGATCAATAGTGTGTTGGCTGCGGGCTGACACTTCCCTTTCAGCCTGCCAAAATGGATTGGCTTGTATTGCTCGTCTGCTGGCGTCTTGCTTTGTGCAGCTAGTCATCCAGCTGGCCAAGTCGCGGGGCATACGGACGGTCAACCTTATTCGTGACCGAGAAGACAGGTGGGCTGGCCGTAGATTGATGTGCAGACGTGACGCCAACTCCATCCAGAGCTGCAGTTGACTGGAGCCATTGGCCCATTGCCTTGGGACGCTGTGCAGCTGTAATGCCTTGCGTTGGTGGTCTTGGAGGTCACAGACTCATGACATGCTGCATCCACCAGCACCCTCCAACTAATCTCCTCACCCCCTTCCGCCGTCTCTGTCCGCTTCGCTTCCACTCTAAAGCTGCTGGTAGTTTTGTAACCTTCCTGGCTTTCTTTATATCCTTGGACTCGTTTCAATCGTCTTGTGTATCAACCTTTTCAGATGAAGAAGGGTGCCGTAACCCCGCCATCTCCTCCCTTGCAGGCCCCAGGTCGAGCGTGAGCTGCGTGAGTTGGGTGCCACCCTGGTCACCACAGCAGGGGAATGCAGGCAGTCACTCAAGAAGGCGGGCCTGCCGCAGCCCAAGCTGGCGCTGGACTGCGTGGCAGGCAAGCGACGGCTCTCTTGGGTGGGTGGATGGATGGGTGGTCAAGCGACAGCAAAGCCCAGCAAACAGGGTTGGTGGGTCTTGCGCAGGCGGGGTGCAGGGTTGCTCTGCCTGCGTGGCAGCAACTTGCTGACTGTCTGGCCAGCCGGCTGGTTGAAAGTGAGGGTGTCTGGCTTCATGACTGCTGCCTGAGTGGTTGCCGCTGGCTGATTCCTCCCTTGGCTGCCCTGGGGGCACACAGTGCCTGCCTGCCTGCCTCCCTGCCCTCGGCCTGCTGCTGGCTGGCAGTCCAGGTGTGGCTGTGCGGTGCTCTGCTCTTGTCTGCCTATACCACTCACCTGGCTTAACAGCTTGCCGGTTGCCTGCTCGCCATAGGCCGCCTTGATCACAGCATCAGCCCGCAACATGCAGGGCCAGCTTTCCCCAAAACCTGCAGCCGCTCATTCCCGCCCAAACTCCAGCCCCACCCCTTTTCACATGCTCGGCCACGCCTGCAGGCGATATGGGTGCGACCTGTGCCAAGGCGCTGGCCCCCGGTGGCACGATGGTTGTGTATGGGGCAATGAGCCAGCAGCCCGTCACGCTGCCCCCCGGCCTCCTCATCTTCAACGACATCCGCCTGCGGGGCTTCTGGCTGACCGGGGGTTACGCAAAGGTGTGGCTGCAGGAAGGGTGATGCTGGGGGACCTGCGATGCGCCGGGTAGCCCTGAGCAGTGGGATGCAGGCTGCAGCGTCGCGTGCTGTTCGCTGTTTGCTGCAGGGTGGATGACGGCCGTGGAAAGCACGCCAATGGAACAGCGGCAGTTGGCAGTGCCTGCCAGGTCTTCACTCCTGCACCACTCAACCCCAGCAACCACCGTATGCCACTCTACCTGCCCACCACCAATTTGTGTGCAGATGAAGGATGGGTGGCGTGCCAAGGAGCAGCTGGTAGACCGTGTGTGTGCTCTGTTTAGGACAAAGGTCTTCAAGCCGCCCAGGTGGGTTGTGCCATGTCATGGCTCTATTCTGCACTGCCAAGCAGCATCCGTGTGCCCACTGCTCGCCACCATCATCTTTCTTTATGCAGTAATGCGAGTAGTGCCATTTCACCTCCAGCGTTTGCCGCAGTCATATTCCCCGCTCATCTATGTTGCTGTGCTGCGTGCCACCTGCTATGTGTGCAGCGTGGATTGTGTGCCGCTCGATCAATGGCCGAATGCGCTGAAGAAAGCGTGAGCTGCCTGCCTGCACCCTGTTAAACACAGCAAACATCCAACTGGTGGTTGTCTCTGCTCCACCGATGCTTAAAACGTAGAGGGGCAGCAACACCCGCGGTGGTCATGTTCACAAGCAGCAGAAAGCGGCAAGGGGGCTTGTCCAACGCGGCAGTGGGATGCGGCGCGCCTTGGCCTTCTGCACGCAGCGCCACACCCATACCTAGGGCCGCTGACGAAGCTTGCCAAGCTGCAGCAAACTGTTTTTCAACCTCAACAAACACGTACTGGGTTACAGCATCGTGATTTGCCTCCGCCTGTCTGCAGGACAACCGGCTTCCGCAGCGGCAAGGTGCTGCTCACCTCCTTTTCGCCGGATGAGCTCAGAGGAGCAGGGTGATGGTCAGATGGGCAATTTGTTGACTGATGCTGCCTTGTTTGTTGACTGATGCTGCCTTGGCCGACAACAATTGTGGAGACCATCATACTTGAGTCGGAAATTTCCACTTACTAGTGAGTCGCTGATTGAGAAGCCGGCCTGCAAACTCGTCAGCAGACAGGCGACGTCCAAGCATCTTACAGCAAGCAGCAGGAGAAATACGGGGTCTCCGGCAACTCCCTGTATGTTGGGGGTCCAAGGCTTTCCATGAGGACAGCCACACACTGGTCAACCGCTGGCTGGCCTGGGAGGGGTACGCTTGCATGCGCCGTAGGGTAGCGCAGTACTCCTGCGTGCCAATTTTGTGCCACTCTTCCTGCACAATGTTTTGTGCGATTTTCGCCCACTTTTGGTTTTACTATTCTGTGACATACTCACATGACCCAAAGGGTTCAACGGCAACCGCAGAGCAGCACAGCGGGTATAATTGAACGGCAGCAGCGTTGGTCGCTGCAAAAATTAAATGCGTGGCTCCTTATCTTTGGGGGGCCTTGACAAAGGCTACCGAATGCTGGCAGGTGCAACCAGGGGCCTGCCCGTCACGCCAACAACCCTGGGTTACAGACCTGCCTTCAGCCTGCTGTCACTCAACTGGTCCCCACCTTGGATCTCGCTGCAAACAGGGGGTTGAGTTTGGGCAACGATCGCCATGCGTTGCAGTATTGAATGACTGCCGGGTACTGTACCGCAGTATCCATCATCGACAGTTGCAGCAACCCATTGTGCCTGCCACATCACCTTCACCTACCAGGCAGCTTGCCAGGCAACTCTGGTTGATTACAAATATCAAGCCTGTGCATACGCAAGCCAAACCCAAACCTGCTTCGACCCAGCAAAGCCCTCTCCTGCTTGGACGCAGCAAAGTTATCTCCCGGCTGAAAACCCACTTGCTCTCGACAACACTCACTCAGCTAAGGAGGTGCTGGCGCTGATGCATGGCTGGAAAGTGTTACCAAGCTGGCACAGAGCCCGCAGCATCCAGATTGCGCTGCATCGGCCGCCCCTGTTTGTCCAAGGTTTGCGGAGGTCTATTCGTGGACCTGGTTGTTCCAGCAGTTCGTCTGGCAGTCGATTAAGGAACGTAGCGCAAGCGAGCAATTGAAACCGGCTTGGCAGCTCAGCTCAGCGACGCCCTCCAAGGTTGGAACCGTGACCGCCGCTGGGTTGGGCGCTGGCGCACGCTCCAGCCGGCTGCCAGAAAGCGGAGGTGCACTGCGGCAACACCAGTGGAGGCACCCCCCTTGGCCCGCCCCCAAACAGTTGGTTGTTTGTGGCGTGTGGGAACAGGGCGGCCATGTTGAAGAAGCTGATGCACAAGCGCTCAGCCAGGCGCTGGCTGGGCTCTGAGACCGAGTTGGAGCTGGAGCGGCACTTCACTATAGTGAGGAAGCTGGGACAGGGCTCCTTTGCCACAGTGTAAGTGCCAGCAGGAGCAGAGTGCGGTGGGCATTCATGGTTTGCTGGCACAGGGCGTTTGTGGTTTGCATGCATGCACGTCCCTGTGTGGAGGCAGAGCCAGGTTGTTCTGTCCTGGGTTGAAGGTGCATTAATTATGGCGCAGCTGGGCAAGCGCCGGTGGCAGTGCTGCTGCCCGCTGGCCGCTGCCCGCCCCACCAGTGTTGACAGCCGGCAAACTTGAGTTAGAACACAGTGCAAATGCCTGCCGCCTGCCCCTTCCACACAGGTACGAGGTGCGCCGGCACGCTGATGGTTGCCACTATGCCCTCAAGGTGGCGGATATCAAGTCCCTTGGGCCTGAGGATCGAGCAGATGTGGTGAACGAAATCAGGCAAGTGGGGAGGGGAGGGTTGTGGAGGATGAAGGGGGGGAG
>JAAMXP010001184.1:24168-37915 GCA_019693395.1 Ettlia oleoabundans | reverse complement strand
CCCGTCATTGTGCATTTGTGCAATTTGTCTTGCCCCTTTATTCCCTACTGGCGTGAGAGGAGATGAAGGTGGGATGGACGCTGGCAGCGGCTGGATCCTGCTGGCGTGTTCATGGCGCTTGCACCTGCTCCGCCCCCCCCTGCCACAGCTTATGCAGCTGCGGAGAGGCCCCTTCCGTTCGCACACTGGTGCAAGAACAACTTCATGGTTTGCCCCCTGCCCTGCCTTGCCCTGCCAATCCTTGCAGGCTGCTTGCCTCTCTGTCCCACCCCAACCTCACCGCTTTCTATGAGGCATTCTGCGACCACGGCAGGCTGTGCATCGTGCAGGAGCTTGTGCCGGGTGGAGACCTGAAAACACTGATAAAGTGAGGAGCCACTGCTATGCGTGTGTCACTGCCGGGGCTGGCCTGGGACAGGGTGGTTTAGGCTGGCAGTTGAAGGCTGGTAGCAGCTGGTGGGTGGCAAGAGGTGGAAGTAGGCTCGTCAACTGCCAAAGCTGCCGCAGATTGCCTCTGGCACCATTCCAGCTGGAGTGGGCGGCGAGCCACAGCTGCCTGCCCAACGCGCATCACAATTGCAGTTTCATCGACCAGCTCCTGCGCCTGTGTTTCCTACTGCTGCAGGCGCCGTGCCGCACATGGCATGCTGTTCAGCGAGGAACAGGTGGGTGATGGTGTGGTAACTTGCGATAAAGCAGCAGCAGGTTGTGTTCCATTGCTGGCTTTGCTGATAGATCAGGCATGGTGCACCCCGTTCGTGATGTAGTTACTAGCAAGGGAATGCCACCTCTACTGCTCCCATTGCGTCCTTCTGCAGGTGATGGCAATCTTCCTCCAGATAGCGCTGGGGCTGCAGTACCTGCACCACAATCACGTGCTGCACAGGCGAGCATAACTGCTGTACAGGGTGGGTGTGGGGCAGCACGGGTTTGCACCCTTGCTGGTCGCTCACATGAGTTGATGGCAGAGATGCTGCGATGTGCATGGCCGTTGTGGAGAAGGCACGATGAACCTCTGCCTCTGTCCCTGTCCTTGCCCTCACCCGCTCACTTACCACCACCATGTGGTGCATCCTTGCTGGTTACCCATCACGTGTGCACACGCAGGGACCTGAAGCCCGGCAACCTGCTGCTCACCCAGCGGGGCCATGTGAAGCTGGCTGACCTGGGTGTGAGCGAGGTGCTGGACAGAGTGTTCACCAACGAGACGGTGAGTGGGCGAAGGGGTGGGCGGCTCAAACCCAACTGGATGCCATGGCCGTATGGCCAGGTGGGTGTATGGCCGGGTGGATTGCACGCCAGCAGGCTTGGGGATTTGTGTTATATTGTGACGTGCTGTGCTGCAAACTGTTGTCAATAGCTAAAGTAAGCATTGTTAAGCCAGACTGTTGTGTGAAAATGCCTCGTTGGCATGCACCAGCTACCATGAAACACTGCGGACAGCCTTTCTGACCTGGCAGATGCTGCTCCCGACACGTGCAGATTGGCACACCGCATTATATGGCACCCGGTAAGATGATAAAAGAAGCAGGACGCAGGAAGCAGGGGGTGTTGGGGTTGGCTTTCCTGTGTTCCATTGGACACAACATGCTGTGGTGGCGTTGGCTCGTGCTGTTGTTGGGTGCCTCCGCCACGGCCTGCAGCAGCAGCAGCAGCAGCAGCAGCAGCAGCAGCAGCAGCAGCAGCAGCAGCAGCAGCAGCAGCAGTGGCACCAATGTGTGTCTCAATTCTTCAGAAAGCGTTGAGTGAAGCCCTTCAAACCCTGGTACTATGGCCTTGCGGCAGTGTGTGACCTTTGACGCTGTGCCTGCCTGCCCCGCAGAGATGTGGCGCCATCAGCCCTACTCTTATTCAGCTGGTAAGCACTCATTGAGGGCAGCCAATCATGTCGCTGACCCACATGGGCTGGCACAAATGTAGGCGTGCTGTGCCTGCTGTGAGACCCTCCCTGTTTCCGCCATGGCCTGCCCTAGTACCTAGCTTACCGAAGCATCCTGCTGCCATTGCTGCGCCAGAAACTATTCTTGGTGCTTGCTGCGACCTGTGCGCCCTGCAGATGTGTGGTCTTTGGGCTGCATCCTGCACCAGTTGTGCACCCTGAGGCCCCTTTTTTTGGGAGCCAACGACCGTGAGACGCGGCACAAGGTGCGCCTCGACCTGGCCTTTGCTGCTCAACGTGCTGTGCTGCTGTTTCGACCGACAACAGCCGTTGAAGTGCAGTGTTTTGTGCTGCTCCATGTCCTGCAATGATCTTGTTCTCCGCTGCTCCATTGAAGGCATGGCTGTAGGCAGGTGTGCTGCAAGTGAGCCCGTCAAGGTGGTGCTCAGGACCAGCTTGACCGGGGATCCGCAACCACCGGCGAACACTTGCGCACAAGCAGGCATCCACATGTCCTGCTTGCCTCCCTATCTCTCCATGCACATGCAGGTGCTGTCGGGGGTGGTGCCCCCCATCCCCAGCCGCTACTTACCGGAGCTGCATGGGCTCGTGGCAGACATGCTGCAGCCCAACCCCGCCAATAGGCCTACGGTCGACGACATCCTGCAGACTTCCCTGGTGAGAGCAGCGCAACACCTCCGTTGGATGCTATATGTTGCATGTCGAAAAGAACAGCGGATATGTCCCTGTGCACTTCTGAGAGAATTGGTTGATTGATCTTCACAAACTAGTGCTCATGCTCATGTTGGTCTCTCATCCATCTTGACCAACCTTCCCGCCTCCACATTATCGCCAGCACCACTCCCGCCGACCCCCTGTCGTTTACCCACCCCTGCATCACAGGCCCAGCGCCACCTGGCCCTGCTGCCTGAAGAGCTCCAGGATCGCTGCATCAGCCCCGCCCTCAGCTGGGAGCGCACCAATCATGCGCGCCTGGTGCAGCCCATACCCGTGCCGCGGCGCAGCGATGAGTGGGAGCGAATCAACGAGCAGTTGGCCGTTGTGCTGCCGCCGAGATACCACAGGTGGGTGATGACCGGCTGGAGTAGATTGAGGCATACCATGGTGATGGGCAAGCTGGGGTGGGTTGTTGCTGGTGTCTCTGTGTTCTGACTGTATAGCAGCCATGAATCGCGACGCTTCTGAGCAGGTCTTATGATTCTGCAACCAGATTGGCACATCCCCAGCATGCATTACATTGCAGTTGCAAGACTGACAGCGTATTGTGCGACCTGCCCCTGCTGGCAGCCTGAAACCCAGGAGTCAGACATGTTACTTGGCTGTTTATGTTGTGTTGTGTTGTGGGCCATGCATGTTGCAGTGGGTCCAGCGTGGCCAGCGCGCTGAGAGGAAAGCAGAAGAGCTTCAGCACGGGAGATCTGCAGGCACTAGCTGCTGCAGCTGAGGAGGATGAGGCACCCAGGAGCAGCAAGGGGCTTCAAACTGGCGGCGGTGGCGAGCCTAGTGCTGCGTCCAGGCATCGCCAGCCAGCCGCTGAGGTGGCAGCTGCCATGCGCAAGTCGCAGAGCTATGGCAGCCTGGCAGCGGCGGCTGAGGCTCAGATGGAGCGCAGCAGCAGCAACCTGCTCCGCCGCAGGAGCTTAAGCGGTTCGTCTGAGCTGGCCGGCTTGGTCAGCCGTCCTGCCCAACGTTCACGGCATGCTGCAGCCCTGGGGGCGGTGAGCGAGGAAGCTTCTGAGGAGACGGCAGGGAGCAAGCCTCTCCGCAGCATGCGCAGCAGGAGTCTGTCTGTGGAGGATGCTGTGGAAGTGCTGATGGCAGTGCAGCAGCAGCGCCAGCAGAGCCAGCCACAGCAGCGACAGTGGCACCCATCACAGCATCGAGTGCAGCAGGGGCGGCAGCTGTCAATGGCATCCCGCGCGCCGATGCCCCCCGATGCAGCTGCATCTGCCGACAGCCGCATGGAAGCTAGGCCTGCCGAGCGTAAGAAAAAAACCGTGGTGCCAGTTGCAACGGCAGGGCTTAGCCCACTTGCTTCATCAAGCAGGCCTCCATCGCCCGCACCAGGGCCGCCACTGCCTGTACGCCCCCCTCCCTTGGCGCCAGCTGCAGCGGCTGCAACATCCAACCCGATACTGGCAGGTAGCCCGGTGCCTATGGTCATGCACTCCCCAGCTGCTTCAGCCTACATGCAGCCGCACACCCCAAGCCCGCTTCCTAACGCATCAGCTGCTGGCGGCCATCCGAAGGCCATTGGGCAGCAGGCACACTCTGCAGCGATGGCGCCCTCCAAGACAGAACTGCGCAAGCACAAGAACGAGCACGACAGGAACAAGAAGGGGTTCTGGCACCTCCTGAAAGGCGGCCCCAAGTGAGCTGTGCCAGCAGCTGCCGCAATGCAAGCTCTTTATGTTAGTTCTTTTTTTCCTGGTTACCGTCTGCCTATGCAAACACGAGCAACACCCTTGTGAGTGCACCGCTCAAGTAATTCACTTACTAAACCCTCGTGCCATCATTACATTCCTTCTCCAAGGTTTCAACCACCCTGATTCATAAGTAAGCTAACCAGGTTGTATGTGACTGCATGCCTCGCGTGATTGGTTTAATGATCTGTCTAGCTTGAATGATCTGTCTAGCTTGCAAATTCTTGGGTGGGATGCTGCATGCCACAACGCCCCACAAGAACACACAGGCCTAGGAGGCCTGGCCTAGGCTACTTGAAACCCTGTATCATACTGTCATTAACTAGCTCCTCTTCGGTCAAATTGATCTATGGTACAAGATAGATTGTAACATGAGCTAATCCCTGGAAAGCACACAAACTGAAACTGCTAGAAGCACAGGCAAAGCAGAGCGAAGCAAGTTTTGGGATTGTAAAAAGGCAGATGTCAACTCATATTGCCTGCGTCATAGCAGAACAGGAGAAGGCATGCCATGCCTACTCAACATTTGTGCACGCTATGATTGGTGCCATACTGTTATTGCTGCATGCCCAGCATTTCCCCCAGCTGTTTGAGTTTCAGCCTGCCGTCGCTCAACAGGAATTTGACCATGTGCAAGTCCTTGGGCTGCCGCTGTGCCTCAAAGTCCTGCCGAATCTGCCGCCGAAGCTCGCCTGCATCATGTAGTGCAATGTTAGGAGGACAGCTTCTCTGGTGGTGGTCAGGACAGCGCCTGAGCCCCCCAGCGGGCCAGGCACACCAAGGAGCAGAGCCAAGCCGAAGTGGGGTGATGGCGGTAGCGGTGGTCGGCGCCACGTCTGCACACTCACCTCTGGTTGCAGAGTCTTGGGTTCTTTTGGACACGCGAAGCAGCTGCCGATACAGGTGCAGCACCTCTGTGCGGAGGATGAAGCCCCGCAGCTCCGACATGTATGCGGCGGGAAGCCCGCCTTGATCCCAGTATGATCCCAATGGTAGTAAGTGCCTGCTAGCAATTGGCATAACCTGGCATTGCTCTGAAGGAGTGGCATATACAGTTAGAGCGCGCGTGCGCCGCCTGCTGCGGCCATCAGAGCCCTTGCAACTCCAATAAAACGCTCCCTCTGTCCAGGAATCTAAACTTTGAATCATTGTTTCAGTTTGATATCAACAGGCGATCGTACCAACCACTGTTTGAAGAGGACACGGCTTTAACTTCTTCCTCTGCCGCTTGCAGCAGGGAAAACCAGGTAGTGAGAGCCGTTACCGGTCCGAGGTGTATTTGCATGGCTAGATCTGGTCCCCGACTGACACCGTTGAGCGCTTAGCCTTTCAACCCCTACCGCCAACACAGTCCTGCACCAACAACCACCGTGACAGATCCCCTCCCCGGCTGTTGCAGGATATTCCTCTTATACAGCATTCCAGGCAGTTGATATGATGCCAGCAGTACCATGTGCTGCAAGTACGGCATTGCATGCGGCCATCAGCTGTGCAGCCGTCCGCAGCAGGCGGCATGCCCAACCTGCACCCATGCCAGCGCACACCAGAGCGGCTGCTGTTGTGACTCTTTCACGCACCACGCCACTACGGCCCCGGCAGGCAGTGCAGCATCATATCCGCTGCTCCGCTGCTTCCAGCAGTGCATTCAGTGCCACCGAAACTGCAGACTATGACGTACTGCAGCAGCACAAGGTGCTATCAGCGGTGAGCGGCGAGGAGGTGACGCTGACCAAGCTGTGGCGCGCAGAGCCCGGCACACGCTGCGTTGTGGCCTTCCTGACCCACTTTGGCGACTTAAGCAGCACCGAGCTCGCACAAAAACTCATGGCGGTGCTGCCGCAGGTGAGCAATAGTGGGGACACGCCCGCAGACGTGAGGGATGGGTTGCAGGATAACTGAGCACGCTTGCATTCATGAAGTGCACCTGTCACCTGCATGCATAGTCCACCACTGTGCTGAGGCATCAGAGAAAAAGGGCAAAGTTGCAGCATGCAAATTAACCGCTGCCACCTCTCCCATTCGGGTCCACCTTGCTGCCCTGCAGCTGCAATCCTCCGGTATACGGGTGCTGGCAGTGGGGCTTGGTGAGCCCGAGAAGGGTCGCAAGTTTTCCGAATTGCTGGGATTCCCACTGGACCTGCTCTATGCTGGTGAGGCGGCTGGCGATGTGCTGGTTTGCTTCTGGCTGCTCTGCCTGGGCAGGAGAGGAGTGCAGCTGTGTGCTCCTGGCGCACTGTTGGGTCAGACTGAGCTGCAACCTGCAGTCGTAGCTGCTGGGCCAGGGTGTTGCTACAGCACGACAGCTTGGCATATATTTGAGCGTTGCAGCAAACAGAACTTGTTTCTCCGCCGTGCGTTGGGCTCTGCTTGTAATGCCTGCTGCTGCTGCTGCTGCTGCTGCAGTAATCTAAACAGCTTCACATGCCTGGCCTGCAGACCCCACTGGAGACCTGTATAGGGCCCTTGGTTTCAGCCCCGGCTTTGCGCCAGATGTGAACATCAGCGCCTATGCCAAGCTTCTGCCCATGCTGGCTGGTATAGGCTCCCCCGGCACCATCCAAGAAGTTCTGCGTGGCTACCGAGGAGACCGCTCAGCCAAGCCTGTGTTTGCAGGAACCAACGGCAGTAGTGGGGGCAGCCTGTTTGATGTTCTGGGAGGAGGCTACCAGCGGCCCTTTGAGCTTGCAACGCTGCGCCTGTGAGCAGCCGCTGCTGCTGAGGGAAAAGGGACAGTGGGCTGGGGACTGGGGGCCAGGATGGGGTGGGTTGGGGACTGGAGGCCAGGATGGAGCAAAGTACGGATGGTGAAATGCCAGCCAATGGCAGTGCTGCTAGTTGGTTGGCGTGTTTGGCCTTGTTGGTGCCCCCACTCCAAATTGTGCTTGCTTGGCCCATGAGCAGTTCAACTGCGCGCCCCTGCTTGTTCCCTCCTCAGGTACAACATGAACCTGGTGCTGTCGAACTGTGAGTAGAGAAATCTATGCGAAGGATGCCTGCTGGCGTGCTGCATTGCATACTGCCTGGGACCTTAGTTATGACAGGAGTATGCCAATGGCGCAGTTGCTGCAAGCAAGAACGTGGCATTGTTTGGCTCCTACTGGCAGGACCCTTTTACTGCCGCTGCTTGACATGTCTTTGCCTGCCACCGGACCGACCCACCATTTGCATGTGGCTGATTTTATTCTATACAGGGAAGGAGCTTGCCCCGGCTGACGAGCGCCTCTTGACGCAGCAGGGTGGCTGCATTGGGTTTGATGGGCGGCAGGTTGTGTTCCGGCACGCTGATGCTGGCATCTTGCGATATGCTGACGTGGAGGAAATAATCGCGGCAGTGATGCCGACAGGGGCGGCAGCTGTGCAGGCACCCACGCAGACTCTGCGCACACTCTTCTGACTTGTTCAACTGCGGTTGAGACTGTGAGGATGTATTTATGCGTGCCAGATGGAATAACAGTAAGAGCATGCTGGAATCGTCCCCATGTGCGACCTGGAAGATGCTCACTGGAAGTTTGTGTTGGTACATTAAACAACAATGGCTGCCAACAATGGAATGTACCCATTGCTATACTATGCAATGATGCAACAGGTTAATGAAGGCGACAACTGGATCAATACCAGGTGACATCTCGATTGCTGCTAGAGCTGACGTACCCCGATAGTTATTGCTGCTGTGCTGTCAGCACTGCTCGGCAGTAGCCCCTTGTATTACACCAGGGACTTGGAGTCGCCTCCGGCATGATCAGCCTTTGAGGCCATTGGCAGCTGTCTGTGGTGCAGGTTACCACAGCGGGCACCTCTCATTTGCCGCACCTACCTTGCCGTGCCTACTGCGCTTCTCTCTTGCCAATTCCGACTGCATCAAGTCCAGGCAGTTCTTTGCATTTATGATGCCAAGCCATGACTGTCAATGCAGAGCGAGGGTGCAGCAGAAACGCCTTCCAGGATGCACTCTGGGCATTACGTCACACACATGTGCTTTTAAGCTACTGGTGGTTCTCACAGTGTGCTCTTTCAGCCGATAAGATTGAGAAAACGACGGGTTACACGCAGATTTTAGCAGGGAGTCAGCCAGACAGCAAGAGCAGAAGAGCGGAGCACAGCAGCAGAAGGAGAGCATGAAATGTGAACACATTTCTGGACAGAATTAAACACAGAATCAGATAATGATACAGCGGCTGCCATGCCAGCTGTGGCGCGTACGGGGCAGCCGAGTGTAGCATGTTAGCCAAGGACAGCTGAGCAACAAGGCAACAAGGACAACCGAAACAGCCTAGGGCCATGTCATCCGCTGCCGCCGCTGCTGCCCGACTGCTGCTGTTGCTGGTCCTCTGGAAAGTCCATTGGCATCCCCTGCTCCTGAAACTCTTGCTCCAACCGCTCCTTGGCCCTGCAAGTGTCCGTGTTGGGGGCCAAGCACATGTCAGTTTGAGTAAAAGACAGAACAGGACAGGCGTCAGCAAAAGTTCCGTCCATAAACATCCAAAAGGACAATAAGCTGTTGTGCAAGGTGCACACTTATAGGCTGTGCAGGGACCTAAAAGTGCGCCATATGCCAAGGCTGCAAACCGTGCAGACCTGTAGACCTTGGACTGCAAGTAGAAGGAACCTGTCTTTTCGTTGGCCTGGTATAAGTGCTCGTACTTCTGCAAAGAATTGGGATAAACTTATGGGTTGCTGCCAATGCGAAGGGTACGAGCGGTGTTGCATCTTCTTGTGGTCCGCATCAATTGATGGCATAACGAACAATGCAAAGAAAGCCCCACATCGCTGGCTCAGCTATTTCTCAAAGGCTCACCTTCATGATTTCCTGCCACGTTGCTCCCGACTCAATTCCCAGAATCATTTGTGCTTCTTGAAGCGTCAGCTGTTTGCCACCCGCTGCTGACCGCGCCGCATTGGCACCCTCTGCTGCTACGCCCGCTTTGGTGCCATCTGCATTGCCAGCAACCCAACAGGTGAAGTTCGGCAAAGGCACCTCATGGGGACTTACATAGCCGGCGAACTGCAGATGCCCTGCGAACAAGGTAGCCTGGCTATGCCAGTCGAGGCAGCATCCGCTCTCCACAGCGGGCAGCGGCAACATGTGCCTCTCCTCCCGGGCGCGGGACGCAGTCTGAGCGGTGCAAGTTTCGTGGAAACAGCTGCACTCACTTATTATTGCTTGCCGGTAGGCCTGAGCGGCCGCACGGAAGAGCACTGTGCCGCCCGCCACCAGAAGGTTGGCCAAAATTTTCGCAGCCTGCACCAAAGGAGAGGTGCGCACTTTATTGACTCGGCGAATATTGTCACGGCGACTAGCAGCGCATTCCCGGCCTCACCATGCCTCTTCTACTTCGGCGAAGGCTGCGTCGATATAGTTATGGCGATTGCTGCTTTTTAAGGAACTGCAGGCAGGAAAGCTGGTCTAGAATAGGCTCGTTGGGGCAACAGGCGGTACGCCGCAGTACAAGGTGCGCCAAAAAGACTAGAAGGGCTCCTCCGTACGTGGGGGACGTTGAGAAAATTCAACTATACCGTGCTGGCAGTTGTTGACACATGTCCGAGCCGCTACTTCCTGCAAGCACGTGTTGAACACCTCGCCGCGTTAATTAGCTGCCGTCGGTCCCACCGACTGGCCGTCATCGCTTGACGCTTTGAACTTATGAATACGCAACGCCTGGCCTCAGCCAACGGCGCCAGCGCGCGGTAAGTTTTGTTGGAGTCTTCAGTCGGGGGGCTGGTGGCCGGAGCTACAACTCACGGCCTGGGCTTGGGTTGACGCTCATGTGCAGCCCCCAAGCACAACAAGATAAAGCTGGCGCTTCTGTTGCCGCCTGCAGGGTGTGGCGGCCTGTCGCTGGCCCTGTGCCAGCGCCAGCCCTCCCCACCCGGTCGGCAGCCGTGGTTGTGTGCCGCCAGAAGGGAAACCGCGATGTCCCTCCTCGGTCTGCTTCACAAGGAAGCCGATGGAGCGGGCAGCCCTACAAGACAGTGTCAGGCACTGCCAGCACTGCAGCAGTGCCCCCCCCCATTGCAGCACCCAGCGACGGTCGTGAGCGGAGCAACAAGGACGACGGTGACGCCCCCGCCAGCCCTGCAGCGGCTGCTTTGGCGACGTTGCAGCGGCAGTGGGTGGAGTTACCAGCGCAGTACAAGCTTGTCTTTGCCACCAGCATGTCGTTTGTGATATGCAACATGGACAAGGTGGGTGGGTAATCAGCTGGGTGCTCGAAAAGCAGTAGGGTTAGTTCAGGGTGGAAGGGCATGCTGCTCATGCTACTACCTAGATTAAACTGTGATCCACGGGTTTTCTTTCATTACTCTATGCACACGCAGGTTAATATATCTGTGGCCATCCTGGCGATGAGCCGTGACTTTGGCTGGAGCCCAACAATATCAGGTGGGTGTGTAAAATGGATGCTGCACTGGCGGATTGATGCCCAACTGCCTTGGCTGCCCTGCTCTTTGGACATGTGTTCTTACACATGCCACATGTGTTTGAATTGTCAGTTTGTAAAGCTGGACGGCTTGCCTGCCTGTTTGCCAAACACCCTCCTCCCAGGCCTGGTCCAAAGTTCTTTCTTTTACGGCTACCTGCTGAGCCAGATACCGGGTGGCTATGCTGCCTCACTTCTCGGTGGTCGCACAGTGCTGCCCAGTGGAGTGGCTCTGTGGAGTGGTGAGTGCCCTGTTTTCATGCGTGGGCCATTGCTGTATTTGATGGGTGTGTTCCGTGCTATTGGACTAGCTGCTTGGTGCAGAGTCTGGCAAGGCGTTTGCCCAACAGACACACGTGCCTTTCTTTTTTTTTGCTGGTGGCAACAGCAGGAACTATCTTGAGCAGGCACTCGCTTTGAAAAATCTTCGCTTACACCTGTGCTCGCCTGCGCCTGCAGCCGCCACGGCTGGCGTGCCGCTGCTGGCGGGCACTTTGCCGGGCCTTTTTGTCTCACGAGCAGCCGTGGGGCTTGGGGAGGGGGTGGCCCCCTCTGCTGCTACAGATATAGTGGCACGCTCCATCCCCACAGAGCAGCGCAGCCGGGCAATCAGCTTCATATTTGGCGGCCTGCACGTGGGCAGGTGCGTGCCGGCCTTGCTGGCTGCCGATCAGGATGTGGTACACTGGTGGTCGTGAGTGTCGGTTGTTAAAGTAAAACTTGCAGCTGGCTGCCTAGCAAGCTGGCTTGCTTGGTTGCCTCCGCTGTTGGATGGGGGAGATTGCCGCCAATGTCGCGCAGCTGCAGCTGGGTGGAGCCCGGTTGCTGTAGGTGGAGAGCCGCGCTCACCATACGCAGTGGATTCACGACCTCCATGGTCCCTGCCTGCAGCCTGCTTGGCCTGCTGGTGGCACCAATGCTGATTGAGCGTTTTGGCTGGCCTTCTGTGTTCTACATTTTCGGTGGCGTGGGACTGTTGTGGTGCCTATGGTGGGAGCGCCTAATGACAGAGGTGAGTAGGGTGGCGCTCTGGTGAGTTTGGGCATTGGAGGGTGATGTAGAGCGTTTTGAAGCATTGTGGCGGTAGTAGTGCGGGTTGTTGGCAGCAGAGCAGGGACCTTTGCCTTCCTGGGTCAGTTGCCGTATCTCGCAAACCCTCCCTGTCTTTGTTGGTGCTTGCAGATCAAGGAGCAGGACCCGAGTCTCGCTGCAGCACTGACGAGGGCAGGCGGGGTGCCTGACGCAGCATCGCAGCGACAACAGCCAAGCAACACCGTGCTGCGGTTAGCAGACGATTCAGGCTCGTCAGCGGGGCATGGCGGGCATGGTGGCGTGATTGATGTGCAGCAGCCGGTGCCCTGGCGCGCATTCCTGCGCAGCACACCGCTGCGTGCGCTGGGTTACACCCACTTCTGCAACAACTGGTTCCACTACACCATGCTAGCCTGGATGCCCACCTACTTCACAGATTCGCTGAGCCTCGACCTCACCCACGCGGCGCAGGTGGGTTGGTTTGCTCCGGGCTGCCATGCTTTGCTGGTGAGGGTGCCTGGGTGGGTGTGCGGACAGTTAAACTTGTGCTGCGTTCACTGCATTGTGGTGCGGTGGGTTGCCTCGGCTATTCTTGACAGCCTGGCAAAAGTCTTCAGCACTTCGCCCATGTCAGCCAGCCCCCCCCAGCGTGGCCCGCTGCCCATCCCACACGACCGTTATGCGCAGGTGTCCCTTCTGCCACCAGTGGCGGCCATTGCTGCATCAGCCATGGCGGGCCCCTCGGCTGATGCCCTCATTGCACGGGGTGTGCCCGTGGTCACGGTCAGGTGCGGGCTGCTGGGGGCTTTTGACTTCAGCCTACAAGGGCAGCAAGAGAAAGGGCTGATAAACAAGGCCAGCCCCCCTTGTTGCTGCCGCCTTGTGCGCCCTCTCCGTTACGTGCCATGCAGTTGGTCGGAGCAAAGCGTACCACAGTGCTGGCTCTTCCATTCTCCCCCCACCTGCCCGCCTGGTTGTCTACTTCAATGATCTTGCTTGTTGTGCTTGTGTTCCATCATGCAGGAAAGCTGCCCAGTGCATTGCCTTCCTGGGTCCTGCATGCTGCCTGCTAGCCGCGAGCCTGTTGGAGGGCAGCTCAGCATCAGTGGGTGAGCAATGGGCTGCGATACCTGGGCCACTTGCAGCAAGGCTGTATCCTTGATAAATTGCTGCTGCTGTCTGGCAATGCAAGGGCTTCACTAAGCTTCCACCTGCTTGTTGGCAGTGTCTGTCGACTCGTAACTGCCATGGTCCCGGTGTCCACCAGCTGACTTTGTGTCGCCTGTACCGCTCCTCTCCGCCCTCGCCTCCGCTCGGGACTCTTTGCAGTGCTTGTTACTCTGTCTCTGGGGCTGGCCAGCTTCAGCCTGGCGGGACTGTATTGCAATCACGCCGACCTGTCGCCGCGGTACGCCTCCGTACTGCTGGGCATGACCAACACCAGCGGCGCGCTGCCGGGCATAGTGGGGGTGGCTTTCACCGGTGAGGCTGTTTGCATCAAACACCGGGGACATTTTTGTTCAATTTTTGCATTTATACGATCAACATGTCTCACAGCAGGGACAAGCATTTGAGTTGCACTGGATGGACAGGGTTGCCCCAAATGCGTCATCTCATATGTCAGGGTATTGGCATTGCCACAACAGTGGAGCCACACCTGCAGTGCCAATCCTTTTCAGTTTCATGCAGAGCCTGCTGCCCCGATTCTTCCAACTGTACCCAATTTTCTCTGCTCATGATGCCTCCGTTATTGATGCAGGCTGGCTGTTTGACGTGACAGGCTCCTGGGGGTGGTCCCTGTTTGCCCCCTCCATTTTCTTCTTCGTCACAGGCTCAGGTGTGTTGTTGTTGGTCTGCTGGTGCTGATGCCGCTTTTGGCTGCTCAATGTCCCTGCTGCATCGTGGTAAGATCCCGAGCTGCTGCCTTGTCGCTGTGCTTTTGAACCCTGCCCTCCTTCTGGCAATGTTGGCCATAC